>WOXC01008474.1:0-149258 GCA_011680675.1 Gymnobelideus leadbeateri
CAAGTTGGTCATTGCCTCTCTGATTTGGTCTTTAAAATTTTTCTTAAGCTCCTCCAGGAATGCTATTTGGGCTTGAGATCAGATCATGTTTCCTTCTGTGGTCTCTGGTGTGGGCAGAGAGTCTATACTGTCCTGTGTGTTTTGTTGTTCTTGCCCTGCATAGTATGCTCGAATAGACTTTTTTGCCTTCCCCTTCTCCTTTTCAGCTTCCTTCCTTCCCATTGTGACTTCCTGTTTCTTAGTGTCTCAGGCTATGAGTTTGGGGCCTGATCCTTGACTTTGAATACCTCTGGGTGGCTAGTTTATGGCTAAGTCAGGGAGGTCAGTGAGGAATGTAGATGTGTAGGTGGGGCTGAGTCTGACCACTTCAGATTTCTGCCTCTATACCCCTGGGCTATAAGTAGGCTTTTGTTGGTGAGGTGAGGTGGGGCTTGTTGGGTCCCCTCCCTCTCTTCTCTTCAGATTCCTGGCTGTCTCAGTTACATCCTTTCTTGGAGAGTCTCAAGCCTGAGGCTATTTCCATTAACTTGGGATTTCAATCTGGGTGGGAGACTTATCTTTGGGTTTTCTGCTTCATGAAGGAGGGATGGGAGGATCGGAGCAGCTAGAATTTACTTTGCCATTCCAGCCCCTATATCATACAGGCAGGCAGTTTCTAAATTTCCAGGCTGGGGGCTGAATGCAGCCTGAGAAGCCACTCTCTCCACTGGGGGCCCGATTCTCCTACCTGGCTCCAATGATCCGTTCCCTCTGTGAGATGACTGCGATTCGTCCTTGGTAAGTCTGCAGGCTGGGGCTTTTTCTCTCTCTGGTGTAGTCTGCTTGCCTGCTCTTAGGTCTGAGCTGTGCAGACCCCACACGCTCTGTGTTCGACCTGTGCGGACACACTGGGCAACCTCCTGGGCTGGACTCTGCCACACTCTGTCTTCCACTGGGCTCCATCACTCCGGAATCCGCTCAGATTTACCCTTTGGAGCTCAGCGAGGTTACTGCTTCCTTTCCGCCATCTTGGCTCCGCCCCCCAAGTCACTTCACTTTCATGAATTTCAGTTGCCTTGCAAATAAAAATGAAAATATTGGATTAAGTGAGAGATATTAAACATACTTCCCATAGCCATATACAGCCTGTAACAGTCCCAGGTATGGCCTCAACCCAATTAAAATATAATCGGGAAATATTTAACAAAATAAATAAATATACAATAGAATAGAGATAATGTTTATATGTGGTTTTCTAAGCCAATATAATACTGTCAGGGAGCCTTATGTATGGTTTAGTGGCCTCTGTTTATTTGAGTTTGACTCCTAGACCACTAGAATAGATGATTCAAAGATCCCTTTAGCTCTGGAATTCTATGCTAGTTGATAGAATGATGATTAGAAACTCAAAATAATGAAATTCAAAAATTCAACTAAGTAATCCGGTAGTTCAGTGCATCAAAGAGGGCCAACTTGAGGTTAGAGGCTATGAATTTGTAATAGATGGTACTATGGCGTGACTTCCTCCAGCACCTTTTAGCAGCTTAGGAAGCTGGCTGATGGTGGTAATGATTCAGAGTTGGGGATAGGTAGGATCTGAATTGTGGAGAGAAAAGAATTGGAGGGAGTTAAAGGTGAAGGATAGTGGAGAGTAGAATCGGTCAATTGTAGGATCAATTGATCAAAGACAGTGAAGTGAGGTCAAAGCATAGGTGATTGAGTAGGACAGGGGTGGGGAACCTGTGGCCTTGAGGCTACATATGGCCCTCTAGGTCCTCAAGCATGGCCTTAGACTGAATCCAAACTTCACAGAACAAACCCTAAATTAGGAGGTCTTTGCATTAAAATTTTCCTCCTTTACTCTTTCAGAAGAATTAAAAGAAATTCATGTGTTATTAGAGCTGGAATAATATTAATAGCTAACATTTATATAGCACTTACTATGTGTCAGTCACCATGCTAAGCTCTTTACAAATATTATCTCATTTGATCATCCCAATAATGTTATGAGGCATGTGCTATTATTTTTCCAAAGTTATTTATGAGGTTTTTGTTGTTTAGTTGTTTTCAGTTGTGGTTGATTTTGTGACCTTTCCCTCACTCCCTTTTTTGGGCAAAGATACTGGAGTAGCTTGCCATTTCCTTCTCTAGCTCATTTTACTATTGAGGAACTGAGGCCAATAGTGATAGGGTGGCTTGACCAAGGTCATACAGTTAGTAATGATCTGAGGCTGTATTTGTTCTTATGTCTTTCTGATTCCAGGCCTAGTGATTTATCCACTGCATAACCCAGTTGCCCTTACAGAGATCTTAGAGACAATTTAGTCCAACCAACATTATTTTACAGATGAAAAAAATGACATCCAGAGAGGAGGAAATATTTTGGGCAAGATTGCATAGATTTACGACATGCAATTGTTTAGTCTTGGTGTTGGAATTGTTTTATGAATAAGAACTTAACCTGAGGTGAGAGGCAGACAAAGTCGCATGCAAGTGGGTTTGGACAAAAAAAGTATCTTTTGGAAAACTTCTTTGAATTATTTTGCTTAAACTCAGGAAAAATAAAATAAAGTAAATTAATATCTCCTGGATCTGAGAAAGAGATTTTTGATGGATTGTCAAGTGAATGAATTTGATAAAAAGTGTGGGGTCTTTTCTGAACTCAAAAGACCCAGACTGGTGATTAAGTTTCTCAAGAGACAGTTGAGTAATGCTAACAGACCTTTTTGATTTTTAATCCTTACAGATTTGCCTATACCTATGAACCATGGTTGGATGGACAGTCAATAAAGCTGGTTCATCAGTACACATATCTTGGACAGATTCCACAAATGGACCCTGAACTAAATCAAAGGAGGAAAGCTGCTTGAATCGCATTTGGGAAACTGCAACTGTACTTTTAATGATCCCCAGCTTCTCTTGAGAAGGGATGCCATTTTAACAACAATATTCTTGGGATGCTTATGAATATGAATCAAGAAGTACCACAGTCCTTAAAGAATTGAAATTGTAGCTAACCTAAAGGACAGTGGAAAGATATATAGTGGGAGTGAATAGGTTATAGCATATTACAAAGACTTGTGCAGCAAAAACAGCGAAATAGACACTGTTAGAGATGCATGATGGGAAAAGGAGGTGGGCTGATCATACAGTGTGAGGAAGGGGTAACCAATGTGTGTGCTCCACTGGTATCTACACAGTATCAAAAGCTATGAAGGATGGCCCCAAAGCACATTAGGTGAACCCCCACTCTGGAGGATTTATGGGGAAGTTTAAGTTGGTTACTTTGGAGTGATTTTAGTTGAATGATAAGGTTGGAAGCCAGAATGTGGAAATTAAGAGAATTAGAGGAAAGGAAGTGGAGGTATCTACTATAGTTACGGCCTTCTCAAGGAATTTACTGCAAAAGGAAGGAGATGCAGGTTAATAGCTAAAGGAGATGGACAGATCAAGTGAGGTTTTTGAAGACTGTGGAGACATGGGCATATTTCTAGTCACTAGGGAAGCAACCGATAAAGGAGAGGTTGAAGATGAGTAAGAATGAGGATGATAGAGGATATAATCTCCTGGAAAACATGGAATGGAAAAAGTTACAATTTTTTTAAAAGCAATTGGGGTTAAGTAACTTGCCCAACTTTACACAGCTAGTTATTGTTGTATGGGTGTTAAGTATCTGAGGCTGGAACCGATCCCAGGTCTTCCCGACTCCAGGGGCTGGCACTCTTACTGTGCCACCTAGCCACCCCTAAAAAGTTACAATATTTGTGCACATAGATGTATTTGCTTTATCAAGAAGAGCCACCTCTTCTGAGCTGAAGGAGATGAGGCAAAAGAGGCAGTGGTGGAAGGCGTCTGAATAATGATATGAGGGGGAAGGGAGAAGAGGGAACCTTTCTTTGACTTCCTATTACTAGTCCCCTCCCTCCCTCTTACCAGGTATTTATTCTGCATATGTAATGGGGGTCTAGCACATGTGAAAACCCCATTAGTTTGCTAAAATGGAATAAGCCATGTGGACAACATTAAGGATCTGCTTCTGGGAGAATCATGAGGCCATTCTGTAACTGGTTCCATTTTGCCTGCCACCGGTTTAGGAGGAGCCTTTTCCCATTGATTGTGTGGCTGGAAATGTTGCATCTTTAAGTTAATACTGGACACGACTTTACTGCATGTGTGTGAAGGAGCAAGGTGACTCCTTCATTAATGGCTTCTGGTGAGACAACCACACTATAAGAGGAAGGGACAGGGGACCTTTCCTCCCCCACTAAGTCCACATGGACCCTGAGAAACAGGCTTGGGGCTTTTTGCCCTTTTCTAAGTGCAGGGAACCAAATCTCCAATCTGAGCTGGGAAGTAAGTCTAAGAACCCAGGCCAGGTGTTGTGGCTAGGTTAGAATCTATGCCCTGAGGAGCAAGGGTCTGGGACTTTAACCCAGAAGAAATTGGCAGTAATACTAGCTTTGTCTGTTAACTTGGTGAAACCAATGCTGGGTAGGAAGTGAGCTAAATTATGAACCTAATCTCTCCCAGAGATTAGGTGATGAAGAAGGGATTATGTTTCCTAGGTATGGAGGGAATGTTTTAAATTTATTCTTGCTTTATCTGTGATGTAAACATAGCTTTTGCAAAGATCCCTGTAATTCAATGGTTAAATGAAACTTAGGTGATAGGAAACCCACTTGGTGGGGGCTTGAGCAGACACCAGGATAGCTTATAAATCCTAAATTTGTATCTAAGAATTGAGAGAAATGCACAATCCTGATCTTAAGAAAGTAGGATCAGAGCACATAATGGTAAGGGAATTTGAAGATCTTCACGGCCCCTTAATAAGTCTAAAGGAATTTGAAGACTTTCCTTGCTTTGAAATGTAATCTGTCCCCCCCAATAGGTTGAATGTGGTCACATGGAGCCTGCAGGGGAGGAGTCTGCTAAAGGGTGTAGCAGAGCCCAAGAGGAGAAGCTTGCTTAGGGAAATTTGTTTTTCAGGAAGACCCACATCTTGTTACTTTGTAACTAAGCAGTAGGTTAAAAGGGCTGTGATGTTCTCTGACCTTGGAGAAGGCTATATATATATATATATACACACCTCTGAGTGAGGTTTTGCATTTGGGATCACTTGTGGGAAGAAGAGTTGTGTGATTTGACCAGATTGAGACTCTGGGCAGCCATTGAACCCCCAGGCTTTGAAAACCCAAATGCCAGTGCTTCTTTCTCTGATAACTAACTGTATGTATGTGATGGTCAGACAGCTAGAAGCCCTGTCTTTTTAATTGTGTTATTTTCTCTGTATTTTTTGTCTGCTTGTAACTTCTGTTTGTATTTTCTCTGAAGTTCAGGGTGCTGACTTTTTCCCCTGAACTAAGTAAATGATATAGGTTTGAGTGAAGTAAGATTGTTAACCCTTTTTGAGTTGTTTTCCTTTAGAAAAGCAGATCAAAGAACCTGTGTTAGCAGCCATCCTGGGTATGCTAGGGGCCTTGGTGTTACAGAGCACATGTTAGATATAAATTCTGTATATCTGTATGTACTGTTTCCCTAGAGAATGTGAGTTTCTTAAGGACAGACACCGTAGCTTTTATATTTGTAACCCCAGTGTTTAGCACAATGCTTTGTGTATAGTAGTCACTTAATAGATCCTTGTTGCTTGATTGCATGACCATGAGCAAATAACTTAAGCTCATCATGGTAGAGAACTCTCTTAGGCTATAATTTTGGAGAGAAGTTTCCAATTAAACATTGGTGGAAGGTGTTTACTCATTTGGATGAAATTATAGGTCCAGCCTAACAATCACGTTCTGACACCCCCACCCCCCATCACTCCTCTGTATACCCTCCTACCTTAGGCTCTTTGATTGATCACCTTTATCTAGCCTGGCCTTAATCCATTACTGGACTTCTCCAAGACATGGTGCCTTTACCTTGCATGTCTCCTCTCAATGGGACTCATCTAATTTATGAATTTTCACTTTGAATTCATTAAACCCACTAGACACTTAGGGGACATCCTAAACTGTGCTGCTCAGGAGCTTGTACCCTCCTGCCCTATCTCCCCACTTAAATCCTGGTTCCTCTTTATGTGTTGTCTTCTCTTATTAGGCTGTAAACTTCTCAAGGACAGATACTGTCTGGTTGCTTGTTTTAGCATTCCTCACATTTAATATAGTCTCTAACATATACTAATCACTTAAATGATTTTGCTCCCTTAATTCATCCATTCACTCATTTGTGGGTGTATTTACATGTAATTCTATTATTATTATGTGCTAATAATTACATTATTAAACACTTCACTGACAACATGAAAAAAAGAAAAATTATAGCATTTTGTAACTTAATCTCTAAATTTGCCTACTATTGGTTGACAGCTGAAGCATTTGAGATTTGAGGTAAACAGTTCTGTAGTCCTAGTGGTGCTAGAGGCCAACCTCACTACTGCCTCCTCTCTCCTATCTCCCATTTTATGAATTAAAAACTACAGATTCATAGTAATGTCAGCCAT
The DNA here is from genome assembly GCA_011680675.1 of Gymnobelideus leadbeateri. Lineage (NCBI taxonomy): Eukaryota > Metazoa > Chordata > Mammalia > Diprotodontia > Petauridae > Gymnobelideus > Gymnobelideus leadbeateri. The sequence continues at coordinate 6,479 of WOXC01008474.1, forward strand.
CAATAGACAATTAAAACTATTAGGCATACAATAATTATAATGAAAGTAAGGATAAATATATTTGTAAATAGTAACTTGAGGTTCATAAAACTCCTATACATGAATGCATATATGTTTATATGTATATATATTTCATGTATATATGCATAATGTATATATATTTCATTTTGCCAGGAGGAAGACACAGTACACTCCTGCAACAAAATTAACTCGAGTATAAACATTCAGACAGATGTCATAATGTATATATATATTGTATGTATATATTATATGTATATATATTTCATGTATATATGCATAATGTATATATATTTCATTTTGCCAGGAGGAAGACACAGTACACTCCTGCAACAAAATTAACTCGAGTACAAACATTCAGACAGATGTCATAATGTCATAAAACACATTTCCATAAATGAAAAGAAAAAGAGGTTCAACCCCACACCAGATAACTTTTAAAATGCTCATTTCCTTTTAGGAAAATCACTGAGACTTTGTATAAGCCAAGATGTAATTCAGCTAACTTTCCCTGGGCTGAATTCTATTATATAGTACTGTCAAATTAAAATAGAAATGAGGGTCACTAAAGCATACAGAGGGATCCTCATGGGCTATGCATTGACTTAGAAACCTACACATTTATATATTTCTTTTACAAATGAATATATTATCTCTAGGAACTATATTTTAATCTGGTTTGGGTTGCATGAGCAGGTAGGGCTGTGTGTTTGACACCTTTGAATGTATTACCCAAGTCCCACATCCAGGTACTTACAGAGGTGGGGGAGAAATCATTAACTTGCTGTCTTTTAGGATCCACAAACTGAAATGCCAAAGCTTGTATAGTCATCTGTTTCAGTGCAGTTATATTGGGCTGCCATTAATGCCTGGTGGAAGAGGCTTCTGTTAATTTCATGAGCATCCCTCTACACACTAGCATTCTTCAAGTCCCCTCTAGTCAAGTTGAGTTATACTGCTAGGCAGATGCCTCCATTTACGATACTGGTGTTCCCTCTATTCCCTGCATCCTACTCTTTTTTCTTTCTCGAGCATAACACTGTTTGCCCCCATAATGGGGAACTTTCACTTTAAATGCCACTTGCCACTTATGGATATAGACCTTCCCTTCCTGGAATACATATCACTGGTCCCATATACTCCTTGCTTAGGAGACCATGTTATAAGTGATGTGGCTAAGTCTCTTCCTTGAAATCTTATCTTTCTGGGCAAATGACTTAATATAATGATAGATTTCAAGGAATAGAAACATGAGGGAGGAGGACAGATATGTATTCCTATAAATTTGATTCAGTTCTCTATATATTTGAGAAATTAGGCCTTTATTGGGGATACTGGCTATAAACATTTCCTCCCAGTTTTTTGCTCACTTTTTAATTTTAGTTGCATTGGTTTTGCTTGTGCAACCCCTTTTTAATTTAATATAATAAATTATCCATTTTACATCTCATAATGCTCTCTATTTCTTGTTTGGCACTAAATTCTTTCCTTATCTGTAAATCTGATATGCAAAGTATTCCATGCTCTCCCAATTTGTTTATGGTATCAACCATTATTTCTAAATCATGTACCCATTTTGACATTATCTTGGTATATGGTGTGAGATGTTGGTCTATACCTAGTTTCTGCCATATTGTTTTCCAGTTTTTCCAGCAGTTTTTGTAAAAGAGTGAGTTCTTGTATTAAAATCTTAGATCTTTGGATTTATCAAACATTAAATTACTATGGTCATCTACTACAATAAATTGTGTAACTAATCTATTTTATGGATGCACCACAATATTTCTTAGCCAGTACTAGATTGTTTTGATTACTGCTTTATAATATAGTTTGAGATCTGTTATGGCTAGGATATTTTTCTTCACATTTTTTTTCATTGATTCACTTGGTACTCTTGACCTTTTGTTTTTCCAGATGAATTTTTAAAATATTTTTTCTAGCTTTATAAAATAATTTTCTTGGTAGCTTGATTGGTGTGACATTGAATAAGTAGATTAATTTAGGTAGAATTGTCATTTTTATTAATTAGTTCACTCTATCCATGAGCAATTAGTATATTTTCTGTTGTTTAAACCTGACTTTATTTGTGTGAAAAGTATTTTCTAATTTTGTTCATATGGTTCCTGGGTTTGTCTTGGCAGGCAGACTCCCAAGTATTTTATGTTATGTACAGTTATTTTATTTTATTTTTGTCTAATCTTTTTTATATGAAAATATATTTCACACAAAACACAAACTTGATAAGATTAACAAATGTAGAGAGATTTAAATTTAGTAAGGTGTTCTGTTATATCTGTACAGACCTTTCAATTTCCACCTCGAAATGTGTATTTCAAAGGAGTGTTGTGTTTATAAAAAAACCTGCGGTATTAGCTTCACACCATTTGAATTTTATGCATTGGTATTTCTGTATGTACAACTGACTTACAAACATCTTTCTATTTATAGCATAAAAAAAGCTTTCCTTAGAAAGAAGATCCTGCATCTGAGTTGGTTTTTAGAAAGGTCGGGTAAGAGGGACTCTCACTTGCCAATTAGTGAAGTAGTAGGCATTTCCTCAGGTATGGAAGGCAAAACGTGTTCCAAATAGTCTCTTGTGGCCAAGTCATTGTGACAAGGCCCTTCCCTGGTTCCTTGTGAGATGAGAATTTTGAAGTACAGAAATTTCCAGTTGGGACAAGCTGGGTGACAGAAACATATTTTCTACAGTTATTTTAAATGGGATTTCTCTTTCCATCTCTTGCTGCTGGACTTTGTTGGCAATATAAAGAAAAACTGAGGATTTCTATGGGTTTCTTTTATATCCTGTAACTTTGCTAAAGTTGTTATTTCAATTAGTTTTTTAGTTGATTCCCTAGGATTCTCTAAGTAGACCATCATATTATCTACACAGAGTGATAATTTTGTTTCTTCATTGCCTATTTTACTTCCTTCAATTTATTTTCTTCTTTTATTGCCATAGATAGCATTTTTAGTATAATATAGCATAATAGTGGTGATAATGGTCATCCTTACTTCACCCTTGAACTTATTGGGAAGACTTTTAGCCTATCCTTATTACAGATAATGTTTGTTGATGGTTTTAGATAGATAATATTCATTTTGAGGAAAACTCCATTTATTCCTGTTTTGCAGAGTATTTTTTAAATAGGAATCGGAGTTACATTTTGTCAAGGGTTTTTCTGCATCTCTTGATGCATATACTTTCTGTGTTTTTGTTATTGATATGCCAGTTATGCTGATAGTTTTCCTAATATTGAACCAGTCTTGTATTCCTGGCATAAATTCTACCTGGTCATAATGAAAGAGAATAAGTCTTGTCAGATCGTGTCATGCTAGAAAGGGCAATTAAGCTCCTAGAGTAAACCTGAGAAAAGAATAGATTGGGTAAGTATAGAGAGATACATCACCAGAAAGTTGTTTACTAGGGGATACACTTTTGACTTTGGTAACCCATGAAGCAAGGAAAAAAATTATCTTCAGTCCCTTCCATTTGTCCAGTGATGGTGGCAAAGTGATAGAAAAGAGAGGAGAGAGCACTAAGGATCACATAGGTTTTAGACAGTCTATAAATACCAATGCAACTGCTAATACTCTACATGTGATATTTTTGTTCAAAGATCAAGAAATATAAACTACTTTCCAAAATTAAAAGCATTATATCATTATTATTACCATCAGCTTCTTCTCATGTCTTTCTTCTTCTTCTTCTTCTTCTTCTTCTTCTTCTTCTTCTTCTTCTTCTTCTTCTTCTTCTTCTTCTTCTTCTTCTTCTTCTTCTTGTGATCACTTAGCCCCATTTTGGCCTTGATACTTTAAATAGGTAAGAACACATTTCAATCAATCTCTGAACTGAGAAGAACAAAAGAGCATAGAAACTGACTCAACCGGCACATGTTTGATTTGCTTGTCAAGTAGGGAGACATGGCAGAGAAAGGTAACATCAGTTTAGACTAGAAACTCATTTATAAAATCTTACAGAAGAAGATTCTGGAAGAATTTGAATGATATTGGATCAGTGCAAGAAGCAACAGAGGGGAAAAACAAATTTACAGAGATATTTGCAAGAAAGCCAGTTAGTCCAGATCTTCCTTAAAACATTTAAGGATGGAGCTAGAAGGACAATAGTAAAAAAAACAAAACAAAAAAGGAATGTGCTAAGACTTTTATGGCAAATTCTTTTCTCTATCAATAATAGGGTAAACACCACATTTGGACTCTTAGGTGATAGTTCTCCATTTGAGAAAGTAGAAATGTCAATTAAGGAGACAAATTGGGGGAGAGAAGTTAGCCCATATTAAATGCATAAAATAAGGTATATAAGATTACAAAGGAAATATGTTATACTGAAATACAGTTTTCCAAGTATTTTTTAAAAGTCCATCTATGGTAGGTTAAGAACCTATTCATACCTGTCTTCCCTTACCTCTTTGAAAAAGATTTTCTCAAAATCATCACAATGCACATGACTTTCTCCCCTCCTCTTTTCTGTGATTAACACATAGATGGAAAACTTCTTGCTGAGGTTCCCAATATTTCTGTTTCAGTCACCATTTCTTTCTTAGTCACTATTACATCCAAAATAGTAGTTCTCATCACTTCTTTCATCTTTCGAAGAATGAAATTAGCAGTAGGTAAAAGCAAGCAGTTATCACCCACTCTGCTTTGGGGCAGAGAGAGAGAGCTCCTCTAGTCTTCTGGAGGACTGAAGTCCTTCATCACTACTATAGCTTGACAGTGCCAGATTTGTGCTATTTCCAGATCTGATTCATTTTCTCCTTTTATTCTGACTGTTCATAGTGCGTTCCCATCATTATATTGCTTCTGTTCCTTCCTTCATTGATCCTTGCCCACATGCTCTCTATTAAATTTCTTTCTTAAGTTCTTGGATTTCCTTACATGAATATATTTTCTCCTTATTCATCTTGCTCCAGCAGCCTTTTTAAAAATCTATTTTCTTCCCTTTAAATAATATATATCCTTCTTTAGTCAAATTCCATTCCTGAATTCCATGCCACTAACTCTCAGTTATCAAAATGAGTTCAATTGCAAAATCTTTGCTGATCCTCCTGCCTGTTGGTGTTTTACTTTTCTTAAATTATCTTGTATTTTCTATTCCCTTAGTTGGATGTTAGTTCCTTGAAGGCAAGGTCTGTTTTATTTTGTCTGTGTGTCACTAGCATAATACTTTGCGAATAATAGGTACTTAATAAATGCTTGTTGAGTTGAATTAAATCGAAGGGTCTTATACCTATCTATAGGTCCAAGTATTCAAGGGTCCTGCTCTTTCTCCCTTGTGACACATTATTCCCTCTCATAAGTTTGAATTCCTCTCTGCCTCTTCATTTTGCTCCTTTTTGTCTTTCCTTTTAGAGAATTCTTCTGTACTTTCAAAAACTACCTTATTTTCTTTTAGAGTATTGGGTTTGGGGTCAGAGAAATTTGGTTCAGATTCCAGTTGGGAAGTTTTCTATTTGCATACCCTTGGACAAACCACTTGTCCTCTATGGTCAACCATTTTCTCATCTGTAAAACAAGAGAGTTGGACTAGAAGAGCTTGGAAGTCCTTTCCAGTGCTAGTTCTAGGATCTTCTCATAGAGACCAAATGGAGATTAAAGAAGCATTCTTCCAGCTCTTTCATCTTCTCTTCTATTAGGGCAGAACAAACTTGATTTTTCTTCCCAGTGCTACTTGATACAAGTATTGGGCACTTTCTGCAGGTCACATTTTTCTCTTCCTTAATTGCAGAGAAGAGGGACAGAATAGGTGAACCAGGATATAAAAGATATGATAAAGAGCTAGTAAGACGTTGGAAACTGATCTAACCAGTTTATTTCTTAAATGCCACAATGCAAAAGAGCAGAACAGTGATTTGTGGAGTGGAGGTGCTATAGTCTTCTAAATTAAGTCAATTATTTTATGTTATTTTAAGTCAATTATTATTTAGGTCAACTGTCAACAATCATTCATTCATCCAACAAAAATATATTAAACACTAATAGAGACACAAATAAATAAAGCACAATCTCTACTCTCAAGGAGTTAACAGTAAAGTAACAGATGAGGCATGTACACACCAAATTGAGTTGATATAAAATAAGACACAACCACCAAAATCACTTTTAATTAACATGATTTTTCTGAAGCAAGCCACTGCTTTAAAACAGATAACAAGGGGAATGTTTGTCTTCTTTGAAAATACTTTAGCAGCACCCACATATACATTCAAAAAACCTAATTTGTTAGCTATAAGGAAGTTTTATCTCATTAAAATAGATCCCTTAAAGATTTTTGCTTATATTTGAATTTAGTGTGAATTCATAGAACATCAGACATAACTATTTACAGAAATTCATGGTCATATTTTGAAAATCTGTCTTGAATCCAATTTAACACATATTATTAAGGGCTTAGTAAGGAGTAGTTACTGTCCTAAATGCTATGAATGCAAACACAAAAATGAAACATTTCCTACCCTCAAAGAACTTCCATTCTACTTGGGATTCCAACATGTACACAAATAAGTAAGTACAATGTAATTTGAAGAGAGTAAGAGAACTAACAATTGAGGGGAGGGGAGCAGGGAAGATTTTATGGAGGAGGTGGCATATAAGATCAGCCTTGAAGCCAAGTAAAGACTGTAAAAGGCAGAGACAAGGAGGGAGGAGATTCTAGGTCTAGGATAAATCTGGTGCTCTCACGTATGTCCAAAGGGTAATTGTAATAACATTGGTGCATCCTGCCCTATATCTCAATGACTCCATCCTTATAGACTCACCCTTTTGGCAAAGTGATTTTGTAATCAGGGGGTACCAAGTGTAATTGCAGCACTCATGGGAGAGAGACACAGAGATAACACAATCGCTCTTGAGATGCTTTCTTTTGAGTCAATGCATGGGTAGAACATACATAGAACACCAGTATAAATGGGAACTCCTTGAAAGACAAACAACACAGTTACCTGAAGTCTGAATGCCCAAAGCTTATTGGCATCTGATCCTATCTCCAATGATGAGATATTTCTACTCATCAGGCAACAGGATGTGATATCTAGTAAGAGTAACTACTTGTTCTTCAATATTCTAGCTATTCATTGCCCCTTTGCAGGGCTGACATTTCTGCACCATTGGAAAATTGCAAAGACAGAATAGGATGTTTATGGCACAATGGCACACATTATTAGCTGCACAATTCATTGGCCTGCATCTTTACTGGGAAGCCCTAGTTATCATTCTAAAACCCAATCTACAAGGAGCTAGAAAGCGTCCCACCTCTCCCACTCTTTACAAGGAAGTCAAGCCAACACAAGGAGAGGTTCTGGTTAAGATGATGATGGCACAAACTGTTGAACATAAGGTTTATAATAGTTAATCTACAACATAGCTCACTGGGTAAATATATAGTGCTTTATCAAGTACAAAGCATTTTAACATACATTATGGCTCCCTTGGTCCTCCCCAAAACCTTGTGAAATAGGCAGGGCAGGTATTTTTTATTTATATTTTACAGATGAAAAATGAGAGGCTCATAAAGGTTAAATAATTTTCCCAAACTAGGCCTTCTGACCACAAGTCCTGTATTGTCTCACCACACCACACTGTCCAGGGATCTAGATTGGCACTAGTTTTAAGTATTGGAAGCAAAAAAACCATACAAATGTTTACATTCCATTGATAGCTTGTTCATCATTTGTGGTTTTTATCATGATCAAAAAGAGCATGGCTCATAATTTGATAGGTACAGGGGAGATTTCACACCGCAATGACCTCAACTGACTAGTGGAAAGCTTCAGTAGAAAGATACATCACAGCCCACTATTCCTGCTCTTTGGTATTCGATAAATTAGCCATAAATAGGAATATGACCTTTAAAGTTTAGCAGGCTTAAAAGCCTGCATATGATTTTAAAAATACATAATCTCTCCAAAGACTTTCCTGCCCAGTATTCACTCATACACATTTATGAGCTGACGTTTCTGTGCCATTTGAAAATTACAAAGTCAAAATCCATCTCGTTTAAAAAGGAGAGACCCATTTTGAGCTTCCAGTTTGACCTGTAGTACAGTAGGTTCTCAAGTAAGAGAGAGAGAGGTCATCTCGTTTAAGGTGTGTCTTCCTTATGGTTTAGATTCCTCACATGCAGCAAAGAAAGTCTCTTTTTGGGGTCAACCTAGATGATTCTATAATTGGGTGTTATTATCAGGGAGGCGAGGGAAGAGTGAAAAGGGTGTCTAATGGTTCAGTAAGAAGATAAACTTTTCCAGTCTTAGGTCAATAATCTAATTGGAATATTATTATTTTTGCTATTTTATTTCCACAGACTGGAGTCCTTAGAGAATTTCTAGATGTGATTAAAGAATAGTACTAAAATTAATACTATGAGTTAATTAAGAAGGAATACTATTATTAATGCCAAATTAAAGAATAGTAATTTGGAGACAGAAGATCTGGGTATAATTCTTCTCTTCACTACCTTTATGACTTTAAGCAACTTGTTTTATTGGCACATTCAGTTAAAAATAATCTATTAATTTCCCACTGTGTAAAAGGTATTGTTCTGGGTGATAAAAAACTAAGAACAAAGTCAAAATAGTCTCTTAACCTTAAGAAGCATAGAGTCTGTGTATAATAAACACAACAGGGGAGTTGTTTTAAAACATGTTACATTTTATTATATATAACATGTCATATTTTATTATAATACTTGGTGTTAAACACAAAATTCCAGAACATTCTAGAATATAGATTTAATCAAAAGAGGAGACAAGTGGGATATATGTGATATACTCCCATTTAAGGGGTTTAAGATGGTTCCTGAGCCCATTAAGACTGTTTCTCCTCTGGCCATCCCACACCAAGTTGAAAAATATTGATAACCAATAATTTTCATTGTTTGAGGTGCCATGATCATGGAGAAGATGAAGGTATATATCTAGACACAGTTGGTAGTCAAACCAGCTCATACTTTAGGATGGTCTTTGGGGCTTAGTTTTCTGGGAAGAGCCACTCATCTGCAGAATGAATCTCTTGGTTACTGCTTTAGGTTTAGGTCAGTATATAGGAGGTCTTTTTATAGAACATCACTAGACAATTGGGGGAGACAAAAGGAGTCAGGAGCTAATGGGTTAATGTGTCACTCTAAGTTTGAACATTTGGGTTCCAAATGGAGGAGGCTGATCTTCCAAATTAAATTAAATGCCTCACTTGGGGCATAGAGAGCCTCTCTTTGGAAAGTGATATGGTCACTCTGGAGGGAACTTCTGATGATTAAAAAGGACAGTGATGTTCTGTGGAATGTGAGAGAACAACAGAAGTTCCTGATCCACCAATTCATCCTATAAGTGACTGAGAGGAAAAGTTGTCTGAATAATAATTGCTAGCATTTATATAGCACCTACTATGTGGCAGATGTGCCAAGCATTTTACAGATATTACTTCATTTGAGCCTGAAAACAACCCTGAGAAGTATCTAAGTTTATTATCTATATTTTACAGTTGAAGAAACTGAGGCAAACAGATGTTAAGTAACTTGCCTAAGGTGACATAGGTAGTAAGTGTCTGATGGCTGAATTTGGGTTTAGGTCTTTTTAACTCCAGCTCCAGTGCTCTAGTACCACCTAGCTGCCCCAAAGAAGAGTTATCTCAGGTGAAAAGAATAGGGATCAGACCATAACAAATTATTGGAAGAATTTTCAAGCATGATCAAGATAAAATATGAAAAACAAGTGAGCTAGGACTGATTTAATGTTTCTGCAGACTCTATCTGTTCAAGGAAGACAGATTAAGGCAACCAAAGAATAGCAATGTAAGAAAGATTCTAAAGAAGATGCTTTATTTAGGAGCCTAAAGATTCAGGTTTGTGATTCTTCTCCTCAGGGAATTCCTAGGGATTTTCCTCTTATGGCTCTAGCTAGGAAAACAATAGAGGAAACAGACAAGAAATCACACCTAGAGAATGCAGGATATAGATCTAGAACAAGTGTTAAAAAAAGACACACAAGGGGCTATAAAGCAGAATTAAAGATCTTGGCAGTGTAGAACTGTAAAGCCAAGCATGAGACGCTTTCCAGAGGACTGCTGCTATGAACAGCTTTCAAGGTTCTGATTACACAGTACAATAAGCTCTCTATTCAGTGACAAACTAAGAAAAAACATTCACAGAAATCACAGTACAGCATTCACCAAGTTATGGCATAATAATTTATCACTAAAATGACCACATAGTTTTCACCAAAGTGGTCACAAAGTTTTAAACAAAGTACATTCATTTAGTAACTCAATCATTCTTAAGGAGGCAAACTTCCTTAATTGACACAAAGTACAGAGGTCAAAAGCTCTTCATCCCTAGGTCATATTATCTTAATCTCTTCAATCAAAAAGTCTTCTTTCTTCTTGATTGGAGATTAGTTTCCAATCATTCTCAATTAATTAATTAATTAACTCAATCATCTAATTGTAAAGGTCAAAGTTCTCCACCCCTAGTAAATCATGATTTTCTCAGTTTGCATTAAATACCCATACAATCTAGAATACCAAATAGGAGTTTCCAATACCAGAGTCTAGAAGTGGACCTGCAAGATGGCTCATTAGAATAGGAATTATTCTCAGCAATGGCCTGGGGACTAGATTTTCCCAGATTGCAAGAATTTTTATTTTTTCTTTATTTAAAAATATATTTTATAATTAAAAATGTATTTCCCCTTCCTCCCACTTCCTCTTTCCCCCAAGCAGAAACAGAAAACAAAACCAATTTATTAAGTATGCATAGTCAAACAAAACAAATTTCCACATTGGCCATGTCAAAAAAATATACATCTCATTCTGCATCCTGCGTCCATTGCCTCTCTAACAGAAAGTGGGAAGCATTTCTCATCATGAGTGTCCAGAAATAATGGTTTGTCATTTCATTAATCAGAGTTCTTAAGTCTTTCAAAATTATTTATCCTTGCCATGTTGTTATTATTACAAAGTCCTGATTCTTCTCACTTTACTCTAAGATTTTCTAGGTTTCTCTGAAACCATTCCTTCCAATATTTCTTACAGGTCAATAGTATTCCATTACATTAGTATACCATAATTTGTTTAGTCATTCCCCAGTTGATGCACATTCCCTTAATTTCTAGTCCTTTGCTACCACTAAAATAACTACTACAAATATTGTGAACATATGACTCCTTTTCCTTTTTCTTTGGTCTCTTTGCAGTATAGAGCTAGCAGTGGTATAACTGGGTCAAAGGGTATGCAATAGTTTAATAAGTTTGGGGACATAGCTCCAAATTGCTTTTCAGAATGACTAGACCAATAGTGCATTCATGTGCCTATTTTCCCACAGTTCCTTCAACATTGGTCATTTTCCATTTGTCTACTTTGCCAGACTTATGGGTATGACATAGAAGTTCAGAGTTACTTTGATTAGTATTTCTATAATTGTTAGTGATTTGGAGAATTTTTTCATATGGCTATTGGTATCTTGGATTCTTCCATGGAAAACTGGCTGCTTATAGTTTCTAATCATTTATCAATTGGGGAACAACACTTATTCTTATAGTTTGAATCAGTTCCTTGGAAATGAGATTCTTCACAGAGAAAGTCTCTAATTGCAAGGTTTTAAATGTTGCTGGTAGGCAAGAGAGTTCTAAAGGCCTCTTTCCAGAAAGAACTCTTTCTTCAAAGTTTTTAAACACCTTGAAAAATAAAAGAGGACTTTTTAATGATGCATAAATTCTCCTCAGCTTTTCTTAGATAGGTGTACATTCAGACTTTAAAAAACTAAATCCATCAAAATGGGAGCTTGGAATAATCGATTTGGTCTTTTCCACCAAGCAAATGATGACTTTAAAAACTTAGGACAGTGTTGTATGGGTATGTAAGTTTCAGTTTATCTGTTGTTCCAAAATTTTGCACACTATTTCATTAGGGCTTACTCTAGTGGAAAGTTCCATGTTTCTCTTTAGCAGATATAAAGAATGAGTGAACTAGAGGAATTAAAAGTCATGTCAGGCTTTTGGCTGTGTGTGTGTGTGTGTGTGTGTGTGTGTGTGTGTGTGTGTGTGAGTGCGTATCCTTGTGAGTGTGTGAAGGAATGAGTAACTGATGACATTTGCAGTGAGCAGGAACTAAAACTCTTCATGAATTTCCAGCAAAGTTAGTCTGGGGAAAGACTATGTTTGAATTAGGAATTCATTGGTCCTAAGAATTGGTAATTGCTATTTTTTAATGGATTATAAAATTTTAGCTGTCTTTCTTTTACCTGGCCAGTGTAGGATCATAAGCTTTGGTTCCGAAATTAATTATGGGAAATATGTGCATGAGGATATGAATGTATCTATGTAAAGAATTTTTTTCTACAAGGGCACCAAATGATATATGTATATACACAAGCACACATTTATGTAAATGTACAGATATGTGTGTATGCATCTTTCTCTCTGTATTTTATATATGTTGCTTTTATTGGTGGCTTAGCAATGTCATCTCTTTAAAATTTTTATTATATTTTAAATTTAGATGTCAATAATTGGATTTCTTTACAGTTAAATTTAATGTGGATCTGGTAGATTGTAGAGAAAAATTCTATGGGAATTGGATTTTGATATAATTGGCACTGTTATTATTTTGTGATGAAATAATTATAATGGCTTAGAACTGGGGTAGGAATCAGGAAAATCTGCCTTCAAATCACACCTCAGGTACTCAACAAGCTTTGTCAGTGAGTGTGGGCAAATCTTTTAACTCCTTTGAGACTCAGCAGCCTCATTTATAAAATGAAGGTATGTGAAGGGTCCTTCTCACTCTTACTTTGAGATCTTATGATCTACGAGACTATAAACACATAGGATAGTCTGTGGTTGGTGAGGTAAAATGGACCCACCTATACAGAGATGGATTTGACCTTATTTTCTGTGGTGATTTTCAAATGTACGTAAGATGACAATATCACATTTGGAATGAAAGCATGTAGTATTTCATTCATGGGAATAATTTAACCATGCATTCAATTAAGCTCTTACTGGTCTGTCATTACTTTAATATTTCAACAGATGTGTTATAGCATCATATGGATACTCTCTTCAAGGGTGCAGTTTGCAACCTATCTATTCTTTCTCATCCTATGAGATGCTTGTTAATGTCATACCATAAATCCTCCCTAGGGGGTTTACCTCAACATGTTGTAGGTTCTCTTCCAAATCTTTTGACATGATGTGGATACCACCAGAGCACATGGGTGAATCCTCAGACATCCTTTGCTTTTGCTTCTTGACTATCCCACCTTCTATTCTAGTTATTCTTCTCTCTGGTGGCGTCCTTTATAATACCAATGCTTATTCTGGTAAAATTCTGCAATCTATAATCACTATACATCATTGGCCCTTTTCATGACTTGCAACTTTAATTAGGTTCTTGCTTACCATAATGCTTTTAATGAAGAAGCTTGGTATTCCAAGATTTACTAGCCACATTGTATCACCAGAAGAACTCTAATGTTAAAAATATGGGTCTTGGTTTTAGGGAAAAGCTTGAAGTCATTAATAACACAGTGTATTTTCCATATGCAAGCCAGTCCATTCACCTCTTCCTATTTTTAAAAAAAAGTTTTATTGATATGTCTTACTTTCACATAACAAACATTTACAGATTACCCTGAGAGGTGTCTAACAAAGTAAAGCAGTTAAGTAAAATTCATAATATAGTGATCCCATCTGAAAGTGCATGTCATATTTCACATCTGTTACGCCCCCTCTCCCTTAAAAATGAACAGAAATCTATTTTCTCTCCCTCCCACTATCCATGCCACTGGTAAAACAAAACAAAATGAAACAAACTTTTTGTAATAAATGGCATAGTCCAACAAATGATGGCTATGTAAAAAATATGGATGTCTCGTTTCTGTACCTTAAATCTGTCACCTCTCTGTAAGAGAGACTAGGGTCCTTGGGAGTCATGAATGGCTATCGTTTTGATCAGAGTTCTGACTAATTCTTTCAAACTTACTAGTTCTTCTATATGTCCTAAATGGTTCTTTCAATGTTTTTTTTTATGGTGCTATAATTGTATAGATTGTTCTCATTTCACTTTTTATCAGTTTATAAAAATCCTCAATTTTTTTTTATTTTTATGGCATAGATATTATAGAATGAATTGTTCTGGTTCTACTTAATTCATATAAATGTGTTTGTGTTGGTCCCAGTGCTCTCCCAAGACACAATTCCAGTTCTGTGGATGTTGGTGATTGAGTCTCGTTAGAAATGATACCTGAATGGAGCAATTATGATCCCCTAGTAGTCTCCACTGAGAAAAAGACAATGCTAGCTTTAGAATGTAAGCTCCTTGAGGACAGGGAATATTTTTGCTTTTTTTCTTTGTATCTCTAGCACCTATCACGGTGCTAGGGACATAGAAAGTGCTTAATAAATACTTGACTAATTGATTATGCAAATGGACTCAGATCCAGAGCATTAGAGTGAGTTCAAGTGAGGTTGTGACAATTATGTTACATTATTATATGGTTATATGTTTTGGATCAAAGATATGTGTCCATGCCAACAATATCACAGTCCCTTGAAGTACTAAACATTGTTACATAAGAACAATTTGCAACAAGTGGAACACTGTGACTTTCTGGAATATTCTGGAATATAGGTGAAATCAGGAATGGGGTCAAGTATGATGTAAGGAAGGCCCTCTGTGAGGATCCCAAGATTGTTCTTTGGTTCCCTGAGATCATCTCCCTTATCCTTCCATGCCAGGTGGAAGAATCAAGATAGTTCTTTTGAGTTTTCAAATGAGCCTACTTCTTTGGGGCTATGACTAGAGACAGAGAGAGTGAGAGGTAATGTAACCTTTCTAGGTTCCAGTTTTCTCATCTACAAAACAGAGATGTTGGAATATTGTTCAATCATTTTCATTTGTGTCTGACTCTTTGTGACCTTATTTGCGTTTTTTTTTTTTTTGGCAGAGATACTGGAATGGTTTGCCATTCCCTTCTCCCAGATAATTTTACAGATGAGGAAACTGAGGCAAACAGGGTTAAGTGACTTGCCTAGTGTCAACCAGCTAGTAAATATCTGAGGCTAGATTTGAACTTAGGAAGATGAGTTTTCCTGACTCAGGTCTAGCACTCTATCTACTGGGTCACCTAGCTGTCCATGAAGTTGGATTAGATGACCAATTAGATTCATTTTTCCTCTTAGCCCTCTGATCTATTTACTGCAAGTTCCCTTAAACATATACTGGTGCCCCAAGACCTGGACCTGGGCAGTAGAGAACCACTACAATCTAATTTTTATGCCAATTAGCCTCCAGGCATCCATTCCATTTTTAGATAATTCTAATTAAATGAAAGTCTGTCTTTATAGTTATTCCCAAGTGGTCTCTCTGCACCAGCCCCAGTCTTTGGTAGGGAAATCACCTGTTCCAGCTGTGCTCTATTTGGACTCTGTGGCTCAGCTCATCAGGCCTCTTCAAACCCTCATAGGCTCCTCACTTTATAGACTAAATTGACACAAGTCCCCCCCCCCTTCCCCCCCCCCCCAGCCCCAGATCTGTAGTCTTCTCCTAAGGTGGGACTGGATGGCAGAGGGGACTATACTTAGTTCTTATTTCATCAACCAAGCTGATATGATGGATTCACCTTAGGGCGAAGGAACATTGGAAACCTTTCCTTGCTTTCAGCTATAGGAGTCAACCACTTCCCTAACTGGTGAAATACCTCCTCATGCTTGAGTCTCTTTTTCCAAAGACTACATATTATCATTGTAATTACTAATAAAACATGTAAGAGCATCTGACATTATTACCATAATCTCTTTCCCCTCCCTCTGATATTTGGGAAGTATTATTTCACCACATCTGCAGTATCTCTCTACATAGGTAAAAGGGTTACCATCTTTTTGAGGACACAAAACAAAAACCTCAAGCATTGGACTATCTGTATATCAGTTTCAGTAAACTGATTAGCATCTCCTTTAGTTTACTTCCTGCATGCCAAGTCAAGCATCGAGGAAATCATTAGGGAGGATATCTCTCCAGTAAGTTGGCTCTTAATTAGTCATCTTGTTAAGGTTAGAAAAGTTCTGGTTAAGCATTAGGAAGACAATTTGCTATTGATACACACTGATGTAGGATCACCAGCTCACTGGAGCTCTGCTTATTGCCTTCCACCAACAGCTCTCATGGTTCAAAACCAATTCTCCAAGTAGACCTAGAAGGGTATTGAAACTGACTGACAGCTTTCATCAGGGACTTACTAACATGGCAGAGCTCTTGGTGGCAAGAGAGCAAAGTAGAAAGGAGCCATTTTCCCCTAGTGGAGAAACAATGGTCAGGTGAGGGAGTGGGTAGAGTTGGTGGAGAGGAAAGAGGATTGGATTTTTGGAGGAGTCTGGTTGATTTCTAATGACTGTTGAGTAATTTCATGACCCCATTTGAAGGCTTTCTTGGTAAAGATATTGAAGTGGCTTGCCATTTCCTTCTCCATCTCATTTTATAGATGAAGAACTGAGATAAATAGGGTTAAATGACTTGCCCAGGGTCACATGACTGTTTGGCCCATAATGTGAGGAGCCTACAAGGGTTGAAAGAGTCCTGGTGAGCTGAGCCACAGAGTCCAAATAGAAGCCCACTGCCAGACACTTGCCAGTGTCTGAGAATGGATTTGAACTCAGGCCCTCTTTACTCCAGGGCTGGAGCTCTACCCACTGTGCCATTTAGCTACTCCAGGGTAAGGGATTTACTAACATATCTACTCTTTCCTCTGATTGGCAATTTATCTCTAATTTATAGTATCAGAGAATTGCTTAGAGTGTAGAAGCCGTTGGTGGTGCAGTGGACAGAGTGCTGGAAGACTTGATTTCAAATTCAGCCTCAGACACTTACTAGTTGTGTGACTCTGGGCTGATCACGTTACCTTGTTTCCCTCAGTTTTCTCAACTGTAAAATGAGGATTAAAATGAAAACCTAACCCAGGGCATTGTTATGAGGATCTAATGCCTGGTGCTTAACAGATGCTTATTCCATTTTCCCCTTTAAAGGGCTTGCCTAGGGTCACACAGGTTGTACATATCAGAGACAGAACTTGAACTTAGGTCTTATTCACTAACTGGATTAGGAAAATGAAAGTAACTGGAGAAGCCAAATGGTCTCGGCAATCTATAGTTTGGCCTTTCTTGTTTCTTTATCGGTAGCTCATTATTTTTTATTTGTGTATGCACTTTTCCTGTCAAGTAGGATTTAAATTCCCTGAGGGTGAGAAGAGAATTATGAGGCAATTAATGATATGAGGCATGATCATGAGGCATTAATCATGTAGATTAATATAAAATCATTATTCCCTTCTCATTGACAAGGATGGGGTTTGAATGACCAGTGTCTAGTACAATGCCCATGCTAATTAGATGCACAATAAATGGTGGTGGTGGCTAGAGCTTTGGACCTGGAGTCAGGAAGGTCTGAGGTCAATTCTGGACTCAGACACTTATTAGCTATGTGATCCTACGTCCAGGCACTATGATAAATTCTGGAAATACAAATATAATAAAAAAGAAAGATAGTCTCTGCCCTCAGGGAGCTTAACTTCTGATAAGTAAGACAACATGTAAAGAGAAAATTGTGGGGAGGGGGAAGGGAACAAACATTTATGAAGCACATACTCTCTACCAGGCACTGTGTGTTAAGAACTTTATAAATGTTCTCATCTGATCCTCACAACAACTGTGGGAGGTAGGTGATATTATTATCCCCATTTTATACTTGAGGAAACAGAGATAGGCAGAAGTTAAGTGACTTGTCCAGGGTCACATAACTAGTAAGTGTGTGAGGCTGGATTTGAACTCAAGTCTTCCTGAGTCTATACTAAATGCTCTATTGATAGCATGGGGGAATGTAGGCCAGGGGAATGTAGACTAAAATGGTTGACCTAGGAATCCTCCTCATATGAGTTCTAGAAGGAGGGAAAAACCCTAGGAGACAAGATATTTTCCAGGTGTAAGCTCCACGCCAGAATGAAAAGGTTTCTGGGGCATGATATCACTTCATCTCTTCTTGCCTCAGTTTCCTTAACTATGAAATGGGCATAATAGTACCTACCTTCCAGGCTGAGTATCAAATGAGATAATATTTGTAAAGTCCTTAGCATAGTGTCTGGTGTAGAGTAAGCACTTAAAAATTCTTGTTTCCTTCCTTCCTTTCTTCTCGTCATAACTAGCTAGTTATGTGAATATGATACCCCTCTTGGTTTTAATTTCCTCATCTGTAAAATTAGATAAAAGTCCTGATAGGATCCTAGAATTTAGAAAGGACCTTATATATTATATAGTATAACTTTCTCATTGTATAGATATGTAAACTGAGGCCCAAAGAGAAGTGACCAGCTCGGTGTCACACAGCTAAAAAGTAGAAGAGCTGGTATTTGAGCTGTCTTCTGCATTAAATGGGCATCCTGATTTAGACAGTTCTCTACTTTACCATGACAGCTCACATTTATGTCTGTCTACCTGTCTGTCTGGTTATAAATAATTAGTTGCTCACCTATAGAGAGAGAAGCTCAAGATCATGAATCGAATCAAATCTATAGAATACTAACATTGAAGTCATTTAAAATCCTATGATGTTGCATCTATTATAAACATTCTGGATCTTGTTAAGCAGCTCTGTTTGTAGCGGGTCTATGAAGTAGTTAAGAAGTAATTTGAGGAGCATCCCTCCCGTGGCTCAGTTAGGAAGACACCTGTATAAGCTATAGTCCTATGTCCCATAGTATATGACTAGCATCTCCAGCCCAGATGACAAGCAGGCAAAATGAAAGACTGGGCAGGGTGTAAGATAGAGAAACCAGCATTGATCGAGTCAAGGGCGTCTAACCTCCTGGCACATTTTCTCACCATGACATTGGTCCAGGGGAGATGAGAGCAATAATGATAAAAATCAGCATTTATATTGTGCTTTAGAGTTTTCAGAGGTCTGCACAATTCCTTTTTCATTTTATCCTCACAAAACCTTGTTAGTTATGTGTATAGTGTTAGTAAGTGTTATTATTACCCCCATTTTACAGATCAGGAAACTGAGGGTTTGAGAGGTCAACTCTCAGCTCAGAAACACACAATCAGTAAATATTTGGGATAGGGTTTGGATTCAGGTCTTCTGACTCCAGACCCAGCCCTCTATCGAAGGTGCCACTCAGGCAAGGCAGATCTGAACTGGTGAAAATGTGGAATTATAGAATTATAGAATGTTTAAAAAGACACTCAATTTTATTATAAGTACATGCAGGTCCATATAGAATTGCCCAATAAAATAGACCCGCTTTAATGAATAGGTCAATAATTTGTAATTAGCATGTGAATTATTAAAACAATTCATATCTAGGCTTAAAAACCATTTGCTCTCTTAAGTAAGGTAAACATCCCCCTTACCCTCTTGTTTAATTTGCCTCAAGTTGTGGCAGATCCCTGGTCTTCAATCTGATTGATCTTTATTACTTCAGAGACCTGGAAAACATTGCAGCATTTACTACAGATACTCTAAAGGTACAAAACCCTGATGGTCTCAAACTGATGGCTCAGAATTATATTAGGCTCACAAAACACTTTACTCATAGCTGCTCTATGAGGTAAGTGGTGCAAATACATTTAGATCTTTATCTATATCATATCAATCTATTTATCTATATACCATCTGTCTCTATATACTATCGACATCTATCCATCTATCCATCCATCTATCTATTTATCTATCTATCTATCTATCTATCTATCTATCTATCCTTCTATCTATCCATCTATCCTTCTATCTATCCATCCATCCATTCATCTATCTATCTATCTATCTATCTATCTATCTATCTATCTATCTATCTATTAATTCATTTATCCATATATCTTTATATCATCTATATATATCTGTCTGTCTCTTTATAATATCTATATCTATAATTTGTCTCTATTTCAGTCTACACCATCTCTCATTATTCTCTGTCTCTATATAATCTTTATCATCTATTTATCATCTTTTTTCTACAGCTATGGTATCTATATCACATTATTTATCTATCATCTATGTTTTTGTTTCTATATCATCTATATCTGTGCCTATATATCTTTTACCTAATATTTATCTATCTTACCCATGTACACACATCTATGTACATGTTACACACATACACACACACACACATATATACATATCTCATTATCCTTATCTTACAGGTGGGAAAATGGGGACTTTGAGCTTGGTACTGTGCTTCTCATTTTTTTTTTTAATTTGCTTACACCATGACATTCCTTTCTGTGAGAAACCAGAACTCTGAACATTTAAGCTGGTAACAAATAAGCATTCCTGGGTAGTTTGTCCTCCAGACCCATTCTTTGAGTCTTGGAGTTCCTTTGCCTCTCTATCTCCACCATCCCCTCCATCTCTTCTTTTTTTATTTCTCTAGGAGCAGAGGAGACAGACAGCTTTGTAACTCCATAGATCAGGCTGTTACTGTGACCTTCCTGATGCCAGACTAGGAAGAGAAGGCGACAAATGGTGGTTAGGGACCAGGACTGGGAATGTGGAAGTCCTAGGTAAGAGAAGGTGTTTTGAGGCACACCTAGCATGATCTGTGAGAACCGTTGGTTTAGTGATTGCCCCAGAATCATACAGTTAGCAAGCACCAGAGACATGATATGAACCCAGGTTTCCTGATTCCAGGACTGGAGGTTTTTCTGCTAAACCAAGCTGCCATTGAAATGGAAATAATATCACATAATTTCTGCCCAGCACTCCTTAACATACAACATATAGCACCACTTAGGAAACACATTTTTCATAGTGCAAACTTAAATTTCAGTGCAGCCTTATTGCAAGTTTCAAATTAGTTTGGGCTTAATGAATGAGGTTTTACTGTATTTTTATAACATTGATTGTTGTTTCACATAGAGAGGTATAATTAGTCCTTCTGTTGCAAGTGCATTTTAACAGCATTACCAGTGGGATGTATCTTTCTGTGCTCAGGTGAATGATGAAAGATTTCCATACTCCCTTGTGTCATTGGGGAGGAACGTTCATCTACTATATCCACCGCTAGTCAGGCACATGTGTACAAGCCACTGGCAGCTGTGTGAGGGGGAATAAAGGAGGTGAATTGAATGTCTATATTCACTTTTCTCCAGTATAACTGCAGATAGGCTAAGTATGAGGTTCTCATATCTTTAGGACAAGTTTCTGTGGCTTTTTACATAGGATTATGATGCTACTTAGCTTTTATTGGTTCATATTCTTTTACTAGAGAACCTGGAATGAAGCAATTAGATTTAGTCACTGGGAATACAGAAGGCTTTGTTTTATCTGCCAGTAGCATGGAGTGGCTGCTATGTGTAGTTCTTTTTAGATCTTAAGCCTCCTGCTGGGTTTTCATCTGTGTTCTGCCAGATTTTCTGTGTGATCCCGAGAAATTGATAATATCTTTCTGCTTCAGTTTCAAATTCTAGAGCCAGGGTGGATATTGGAGATCATCTTCCCTGGCCCTCTATGCCCTCCAGCCCTTGAACTTTGTTGTGATATTTTTCTTTACTTTAAACTTTAATCAGTTTCCATGTAACTTTCACTCATTTGTTCTAGTTTTTATCTCAGAGGCAAAGAAAAACTAATCTAATCCACCTCTCATATAATAGCCCTTGAAATACAGGAGACTACTTTCATGTTCCTCTTAAGTCTTCTATTCCCCAAGCAAAACTTCAGTTCCTTCTACTGATTTTATAGTTTTGAATACCGTAACCTCTCCTCCATCCTTGTTAACATCCTTTCTAAAACATAGTTCTTATAATACTCTAGGTATGGACTGACTAGGGAAAGGTACAGCAGGACAATATTCACTCTTGTTTTGGACATTGTACGTTGTTAACTTACCCTGAAGTCATATGAATGCTTTGTTTTGTCTTGGCTGTGGGCAGGAAGGAGCTGTCATAGCCTGCAATTGACTCATGTTGACCTTGTTGTTCATTAAAATTCCCGTCTTTTTTTCATTTGACCTACTGTCTAGCCATGTCCCTTCCATTTTGTACTGATGCAATAGCTTTTAAAAATCCAAGCCCAGGACTTTAAAATTTCCCCATTACATTAAATTTGATTTGATTTGGTTCATTGTTCTACCTTGGTGAGAACTTTTTGGTTCTACTCCAAATATAATTTTCTTAAAAATGTCCACTGTGTGTATGCTTGGCACTTGGGGACCCAATAGGCACAAAATGAAGTGGTCCCTGTTCTCAGAAAGCTTATAGTCTACTGGGGCATACGATCTGCTAGCTAATAAGTATATAGAAGATAATTTGAGGTGAGAAAGAGATCTAATAACTGGGGGTGGTGGTGGTAAGAAGGCTATCCCCAGAAGGTAGCATATTAGATGAGCTTTGAAGGAAATTAGAGATGATAAGAGATAGAAGGAAGGAGGGAGTGCATTCTAAGTATGTGGTACAATGTGTACAAAAGTATAAAGGAAGGAAAAAAGTAAATAGGTCTATTTGTTCTCTAGTATTTGAAAGGGAATAATAAGAAATAAAGTTGGAAAAGTAGGCTGGAGACAGATTAAGAAGGTCTTTCAGTGAAAAACTGTGTAATTTGTATTTTATTCTTGAGACAATAGGGAGCCAGTGAAGATTCTTGGGCAGGAGAATGACGTGATCATTTGTGCTTTAGGAAGATTATTTTGACAGCTGTGTGGAGGATGATTAGAGGGGAAAGAATCTAGAACCCAGGAGGTTATTGTAATAATAATTTAAAAGTGGTGTAATAGCCATGTGCATTAAGAAATAGCTATGGAAATGGAAATTTTGTGGGGGGTAGAACCATTAAGACTTGGCAACTTATTGGATATGACTCTTGTTATAATTATCATTTAATACATAAGCTCTTCCTCCTAGCTTCATGTTAGACATATATTTGATAAGCATACTATGACATGGCCAGATCAATGGGTTGTTGTCCTTTGTGTTTCAAGAGGACCCACATAGCTTCACTCGACTGGGGTCAAGATACAGTATGTCTGACTCTAGCTAATCAGACCAATATGAACTTAGCTCAGAAGGGTCTACTGCAGGTCAGGAAAATAGTCCTTATGGATATTTGGAGTGGAGATGTCTTTATGTTTGTACATCTCCCATTTCTTTTGACCTACTACAGTTTTGCTTTACACATAGAGCACAGTCCTTTCTTTAATGCAGACATGCCATGCTGGGTAATCCTGTGCCAGTGTCTTCCATGTCTCACAATTGATTCCAAGGTTCTTCAGAGAAACCTGGAGAGTGTCCTTATATTACTTTGTCTGACTTCTATATAAGCACTTGCCCTGTGGAATTTCTTCATGAAATAGTCATTTAGGCAAATATATGTTTGGTATTCAAACAATATGGCCAGCCTGTTGGAGTTGCATGCTCTGCTGTAGAGTTTGAATGCTTGGCAGTTGAGCTTGAGAAAGGACCTCAATGTCCAGTATCCTATCTTTCCAGGTGATCTTCAGAATCTTCCTAAGATGATTTAAGTGGAAAAGATTCATTTTCTGACATGGCTCTGGTATACTGTGTATGTTTCACAGGCATACAACAATGAGATCCGCACAATGGCTCTGTAGATCTTCAGTTTGGTAGGCAGTCTAATACTCCTTCTTTCTCACCCTTTCTTTCAGAGCCTCCCAAACACTGAGCTGACTCTGGCAATGCATGCATCAATCTCATCAACTATGTGGACATCCCTGGAAAATACACTGCCAAGGTAAGTGAACTTATCCACCATTTGCTATAACTGGTGGTTTCACATATGGATGGTGGTCAGTAGAGAACCTTTGTTTTCTTGGTATTAATTGTCAGACCAAAATTAGCAAAAGAAGCAGAGAATTAATCCCTATACTGTTGCATCTCAGTTTAAGAAATTGCATTTGCTAATCATTTGTGAATGAAAAGTCATATGCCAACTCTCCCTCCACTTTATTCTTGGCTTGTAGTCTTTTCAAGTTAAATAATAAATTGTCAGTGAGGTAGCCAACCTCGATGCCATTTTAGTCCTTGTTGAAGGTATCTGACAGCATCACTGAAAAATATACTAAAAAGCATGAGAGTGAGAACACAAGGCTCTGCTTCATTCAAATGATGACTGGGAAGGTAAGAGAACATCATTCATCATCCAGAACCTGTGCAAGCATGCCATCATGAAGCTGATGTATAATACTGATGAACTTCTCCAGGCAACCAGATTTTGCCATGATTTTCTACATTTCTTCATGACTGATAGTATCAAAGGCCTTGGTCAGATCAATAAACATTTTCTACAGACCTCTGTTCTGCTCCTGGTATGCCTTCTGGAGTTGTCAGGCAGCAAACACTATATCAACTGTTACTTGGTCCTTTCTGAAGAAGCTCTTGGCTAGATTACCATATTCCTGGTGAAGGATTAGCCCATTAAGGAGGACTCTGGAAAAAGATCATTGCTGGCAATGTTTAAGAGAGAGTGAGCTTCACCCCTCACCTGTGATTGTCATAGGACAATCTATTTCCTTTTCCTTTATAGAGATATACAATAGAGGCATCCTTGAACTCCTGGGGGAGAGTCTCCTCTTGCCGTATAACCCAAATTTCAGTCAGCTTCTGTATGAGCAGTAGAACCCTGGTCTTGTAAATCTCAGCTGGAAAAGAATCAGTACCAGGTACTTTACTACATGAGAGGAGCCTAACAGCATTCAAGACCTCTTCAGTTGGAAATTTGGATAGAGAGGGATTGATTTCAACATGAGGTATTAGGTCAGTGGCTTTAACATTGGTTGATGAGAGTCTGTTGAGAACAGTATGGAAGTGTTCAGTCCTTCTGTCTAGGATCATGTCATTATCACTGATCAGTGTGGTTTCATCAGTGCTGAGTAGTTGAGCTGCACCATAGGTCTTTGTCCCATAAATAGCATTCAGAGTATGATAAAGGTTCTTTTGATCATTACTATGAGCATAAAACTGAATTTCATCTGCCTTCTTACTGAGCCAAGAATTCTACATCTCTCTAAGCTTTGTGTGGAGTTAAAAACTATCTTCTTAGAGATGGATGAACTTTTTCTTTCCTTACTGGTAGACCCTGTGGAGTTCTCATATTTTTGTTTGTCAGATTCTGAATTTTCCCATCATTTTCACCAAACACATCTTGATGTTTGTGATTGTTCTGGCCCAAATGAGTAAATGTAGTGTTGTATATTAAATCTCTGAAAGTTGCCCATTCCTTTTCTGCTCCACTGTTGCCATGCATATGTTGGTTCAGATTTCCTTACAAGTTAGCAACAAGCTATTTGTGTTCAGAGAAGCACTCTAATCTGTAGACATTAAGTCTTCTGGTAGTTGTCTTTTTTGGAGGCTACTGCTTTTGTTGAATGGTAATGTTTAGCTTAGTGAGGATAAGTCTATGATCAGTCCAGCACACCGCACCACATATTGCCTTTGTTACTCTTATAACCTGTCCGTCTCTTCTTACAATTACACAATCTACAATGTTTTCTTTGAGGGTGTATCCATGAAGTTTTATTGTATTTAGATAAATGAGAGACAGTTTAGGTGATGAGAAGGTCATGAGACACATAAGTCTTCAGTAGTAAGTGACAACTGCTATTGTTGTTTCCAACTCCATTCTTCCCAGGAACTCCCTGCCATGTCTGATAGTCTGTGCCTACTGTGACATGAAAATCACTCAGAATTGAAAGCTTGTCCTCTTTTGTCATGTTGATAATGAGGATATCCAGGTGTTCATAAAATTTTTCTTTGGCTTCATCAAGGTTTGTCATGGTGGGAGTATACTCCCTGATGATGGTGGCATGGAACTTTCCTGCAAATGGCAGTCACATTATCATGAGCGTGTCTTTCAATCCTTTTGGGAGGCATACAAGCTTGTTGATTAGATTAATTTTGATTGTGAAACCTATGTCAGCTTCATGGCACTCTCCATCACTGTGGCCACTCCACAAAAATGTGTAGATAGTCCACTTTTGGTAAGCTGACCTTCATTTGTCAGTTTTGTTTCACTCAGGGCTATTTGGATGTGATACCTGCTGAGTTCTTTCACTACAATAGCTGTTTGTCCTTCAAGTCTATTGGACTTCATGTTGTCCATGAACATGTGCACATTCTATGTACCAATGGTTGGTAGAAAAACTTTTGTACATTTGCCTATCTTTTGACCAAAGGGTAGGAGCCCTGTCTACTGTGGTATATAGGCCAGGGCTAGGTTGGGTGAATCAGACAATTTTTAGGGAAACTTTTCTAGCCACTTCCTCGAGGAAGTGAGTAGTGTGGTCCTTAAAAAAAGCTGCTCAAGTACTCAGGGGGCTGTGGAATCTCATTGCTGATTTAGTCCAGTGAGAATAGCTCCCTATGGCCTGGGCTGCCTATGTACAGAGTTATGACTATAGCTCCAAGTGTATTCATACCTGTTACTTCATCACTTAACTGTTGCCACAGGACTTTGAGATAGGTACAAATGGTAAAGTAATATGGATGGTGTCTTTTGACTTGTGCATAAATTTGATTTAAATGAAGCAGAATTGTGTGAAGTTGTTGGCCTCACTCTCTCTTCAAGAGTCATTGAAATCCAGTGGCAGGATGAAAGTCAAGGTGGCTGGTAATGGCTTGGGATGCAGTGGATAACCTTTTCATTTTCGATGTCCAACCAATATCTAGGCATTCTACTGTGCCTGCTTCTGCCACAATCATGGCCTGTTAGAACAAATTGTTTGCATCCACCCATTTTGGTGGGGAAAGTCTTCACCCCACAACTCACCAATGGGTCTGAGGTCCACAGGTTACCCTTAACTTGGTTTAGCCCATGTACCAAAATGTTTTACTGGAGCATGGCCTCCGTGTGTACTATAGATTCTTAGAGCCACTGGTGAGAGTTGGATGTCAGTTGGACATGAAAAGTGCAAAGCTGCCCTGAAAAGTGCTCAGTAGTTCTCACACCAGAGGTACTAGTCTGTCATGAACACCTGTACACCCCAAACCAGTTGAAATGAAGGGTGGTAAGAATTGGTCCCTTGGTATTCCACCAATAACCTTATATCAAGGTGCCTTTGAGCCATATTCTCTCCTTGGTTCTAAACAGTAGAGCAGTCCAGGAAGGATATAGGCTATTTCAGTATGTGGCAATTTTTATGGCTCAAGAAGTCTTCCAGCAAAGATTGGAAGATCACTTGTGGAGAATGTTAAAAAGGGGATTCATGGTTTAGGTACGGGTTGGAATAGATAACCTTTGAGGCTCTTTCTTCCCTAACTCTGAGATTCTATGATTCTATCACTATTCTTTGGTTCAGATCATTATACCAACCCTTAATCCATTTCACTAAATTATCATCCTATCCCCATTTCTCTATCTTGTTTATAAAGATCACACAAGAGGCTGTGTCAGATGCTTTGTTGAAATCTTGGTATATACTGTGTTTTCAGTATGTCTAGGAATCCTGTCAAAAAAGGAAGCGAGGTTAGTCTGATGGAACTTATTCTTAATCACCTGTACTGACCCTGTAACTAGCTAGGTGGTATGGTAGATAGCATCCTGGGTCTGGAGTCAGGAAAGCCTGAGTTCAAATCTAGCCTCACATACTTATGAGCTGTATAACCCTGGAGAAGTCACATAACCTCTGTTTGCATACATTCTCTCAAGTATAAAATGGGGATAATAATAACATTATCTTCCTGGGGGTGTTGTGAGGATGAAAGGAAATAATATTTGTAAAATGCTTAGCACAGAGCTTTCATCCATGTGAGTTAGAACTCAGGCATTTTTTAGCTCTGTGTCTCTGGGAAAGCCACTTAACTAATCTCAACCTAAGTTTCCTCATCTGTAAAATAGGGATAAGAACATTTTTTTCACAGAGTGGTTATGAGGATCAAAAGATAGAACATACGTGAAATGCTTTGTAATGCTATCTAAACGCTCGCTATTATTATTTTAAGTGACTTGCCCAGGACCAGATGGGTAGGGGCAAGTGTGGGGGGATGGGGGGGGGCAGGGGATAGCTCCTCTTCTATTTCTTTCCATTTCAGTCCCCATTGTACAAGACATGAGAATGTTCTGGCTTGAAATCTCTTCTCTGACCATAGCAGTGCAAGGTTGGTTCCCAAAGTACAATGCTATATTTCAAGTCAAATGGGCAGCAGAGGTTTATGATTGTTAGAATGTAACTTGTCACCCTGTCCAGAAATGTCCAGCCTTCATTTTCCAGCTTCTCTCTAATATCCTGTAGAAGGCATTTGTCTTTTCTGGTGGTTGATTCCTGGCAGGCAGAGACAGCTAGTTTGTGATGGTTCATAGTTCCCTATAAATAGGCAGCTTTGCACTCTAGCAACACTTCCTCATGTTCCTTGTTGGGTTGGCATTTGAAAGCTCCCTCACAAACTCAATTAAAATTGTGTTGACACCACAGTGCAAAAGTGATGAATAGCAAAGCAGCCAGATGTACGCAGACTGATTATACTGGAGCCACCTTTCTCAGTTTCTCATATATATATTTTTTTAAAGGGAAAATTGACTTTTCTGCTTTCACAGTTTCTTCAGCATATGGTGACAATAATACGTTCTTTCAGTGTTTGTTGCCCTGGGGTGCCTAGTGTGCTGTGACTGAATGCTTGAGTCACCTCTACTGCACTTGAGAGAAAACTTGCTCCTAGGTAGAGAGGCAGTTGATATCAGTAAAGAAAAAAAATCTGCTATGTGCTATATGCATATTATATCTCATCTCTGAGATGTCTGAATTTATTGAGATCTGAGAATTAGAGATTTGCTTTGCCAGAAGGTATTTCCACACCCACACTGGGAGTTCTATACACCAGTGAAATGAATAATAGTAATAATAATTATAGATAACATTTATTAGGGTTTGCAAACCTTTTTATGTGTATTATTTCATTTGTTCCTTTCAAAACCCCTGGGAGGTACTATGATTATCCTCATTTTCCAGATGAAGAAACTGAGGCTGAGTGAGTTTAAGCAATTTGCCAAGGGCCATCTACTTTGTTGTTCGTCCTTCTTTTTCGAAGATCAATGACAGCATGCTGAGTGATGTCTTGGCTTGTGGTTGGTTGGATTTAAGTGAGTAGAGTTGTACAAAGTCATCAGCCTTACTCTCTCTTCCAGAGTCATTGAAGTCTAGTGGTAAGATGAAAGTCAGGGACAACTGGCAACGCCTTGAGATGCAGTGAATGACTTTGGCATCTTTGATGTCTTGGCAAACTTTAAGCTGTCCACAGCACTTGCTTCAGCCATCTTTGTGACTGTTGGAAAAAATTGTTCTTATCTACCCCTTCCGCTAAGAGAGGTCTTCACATGCTTGGGGTAGGCATCTCTCTAATTTCCCAATGGGTTTTAAGCCTGTTGACTATTCTCAGTGTAGTTTAGCCTGTTTATGGAGATGGTTTACTAGGATGTGGCTGTTGGGCATGCTACAGCTACTTGGAGCCACAGGTGGACAATGAAGGTGGGTAAACAGCCCTAAAAAGGGCCTTGGCAAACCCTCACACCAGAGGTACTAGCCCTTCCCGAACACCTCATATACCCAATACACCCATACCCAATATGTGTCTGAAGCATATTTTGAACTCAGCTCTTCCTGACTCCAGGTCCAGCACTTTATCCATTTACATCACCTTGCTCCCTCCCATTAGCACCCCCTCCTCCTTCTACCTTATCTTCATATAGTTCAAGTAATCTGCCCGGAGTTCAACATTAACGTGTTTTTCCAAATGTAAAAGGGGAGATGCCCTCATAAGGGAGAAAATAACTTCTAAGCAGCCTCAGAATTGTATTTCTCCCTGGAAGCTATCTTCCTACACAGCACCAGAGACCTTTGCTAAATTACAAAGCCTGAAGTCAAATTTCATACTGGCAAATGAGGAGAAAAGGGGCGATTCCCAGGTGTCAGAATTTCCATTTCAAGGTGCCCTCACTGTTCAAGGCCTTTCCCAAGCCACTGATGTTCCTTAGGGTGTAGACAACTCATCTGGGTCCACCTTTTACCTCCTGGAGGCAGGTGAACAGAGCAAATGACCTCTCCAGAGGTTCTGCCTAGGTCAGGACATCATAGTTCTGGATAAAGAAGTAAGCTTTAAAAATGTGTGACTGATGGGTGCAGTTATGAGCCTGGGATCCAAGATGCCCCTGTATTAGAAACATAAGTGAACCAGGTCAGAAACAGGCAAGTAGGAGTTTCCAGGAGTCTACAGCCCTTCAGAGGCAGAGGAAAGCCAGGCCTACGGTCAGCCAATTTAACCTAAAAGCAATTTCAGTGGAGAGAGTTGGGAATACCCACAGGCTGCTAGCAGGAAACTCTACTAGAAAATACACAGACCGTTTCAAGGGGTGAGAGGGGGAGGTTAGGTCTGGTTTGAGAAATGAATTGACTAAAATTTTTATGTTAAATCAAATCTGAAAATTGAATCTGAGGTCCTCTTTAGAGGAGAGCCCAGAGAATTCATTCTCTTTGAAGAATGGCAATATAATTTAATTAACTCTACCAAAGGGAGAGTCTGCCATGCCCTTCCTTCTTGTATTCACTTCTTATTATACTTCCAAGTTGCTCTGTACTGGTTCTGATCCACTTTCCAAGGCAACTGCAGTCAGATAAATAGCTTTGGGTAGTAGTACAAATTGCTTAAACACTGCTAAAGCTCAGGATGCAAACACAATTACATCTCAGCTTCCCAAACTCTTCTGTGTCCTTTACAGATACTTAAGAACTGCCAACAGCCAACCACTTTCATGAGATCATAAATTTAGAGTTACATGGGACATTCCAAGTTATCCAGTTCTGGTCCCTTATTTTACAGATGAGGAAGCTGAGGTCTGAGGGGAGATATATACCAGAGACACAAAGGTAGTGATTTCTTCACCCTTTAGACCATACATTGTCTCTTATCTCAATCAGTTGATCAACAAGGATTTATTAAGTTGTATACTATGTGACAGGCACTCTAGGCATGGGTGTATCAGGTGTACCTCTGGTCTGAGGGACTTGCCAAGCCCTTTTTAGGGCCATTTAGCTTGTAGCATGTACAGCAGCCACATTCTCGTAAATCATCTCCGTAGACAGGCTAAAAACCACACTGAGAGTAGCCAACAGGCTTAAAACCCATTGGTGAGTTAGAGAGATGCCTACCTTAAGCATGGGAAGACTTCTCCCACCAGAATGGATGGATAAAGACAATTTGTTCCAACAGCCATGAAGGCAGCTAAAGTCAGTGCTGTGGATAGCTGGAAGTTTGACGAGACATTGAAGATCCCAGAGTCACTCACTGCATTCTACTCTTTTTTACGCCAGACTCTGAGAATACACATCTGGCATGACTGAATGCCAGAGTATAGCCCTCTGACCTATGTCCTCTATACATGCAAGAAGACATGGTTTCTGATTGACTGAGAGAATGGTCAGCCATGCCACTGTGTGATGGAAGAAGGGAATTACTTCAGGTTGTTGTGGCTGCTTTGGAGATGGAGTTCAAAGACATACAATGATTAAGAGACTTTTGAATGGCAGACTGGAGTCTTGATAGCTGTAGTAATAACGTATGGGAGCCAGCCTCATTATATTCTTGGTTCCTGGGGCTCGCAATTCTAGAGACTGCTGAGGGGGGACCTCCCTTGGGTGAGATCTGTTTTCTCTGCTGGTTTAAGCTGAGATCTTATCTTTCTCCCATCTGATGAGCTCATTTACTCTCATGTATTCCTTGGTGATTCCAAGTCATGCATTCTTCCCACAACTCCATCTGCCTTCCCCTGAGCATGGAAACCTCCATTTCCGTCCAAGCCATTCCATTCCTTAATTCCCTGATGATCTCAATTTGTGAATTGTTCCCTTTCACTGTGGCTTCCCCCACTAAGGTCCTACTTTAATTCCATACCATGATATTGAGGTGACCCTGGGCTGACAAAGGGTATTCCCATGGAATCTAAGCTCTGGAATGTTCTACTCAGCTAGAGAGATTTCAGTTACAAAGCTGGCCTTGAACCAATATGCTTGTTGTCTAAAATTGGAGAGTGTCATTATCACAGAACTGGCTGTGTTGGAACAATAAAAAATCCCCCTAATTAATAAGCCTTCGATTCCCCCCCCACCCCATCTTACTTCCATTCTCCAATTAAATGATAAAAAGAAAAACAGAATCCTCACAAGAAATATGTACAGCTAAATAAAATAAATTTCTGCCTTGGTTATGTAAAAAATGTATGTCTCATTTTGAATTTTAGGTCCACCATGTCTCTGGAAAGAGGTGGATTGTATGCTTCATCTTTGGCCCTCTGGAATTATGGTTTCCCATTGCATTGGTTATTATTATTATTATTTTGCTTTTTGGAGGGCAATTGGGGTTAAGTGACTTGCCCAAGGTCACAAGCTAGTTTTTGTGTTAAGTGCCTGAGACCAGATTTGAACTCAGGTCCTCCTGATTCCAGGGTCGGTGTTCTACTCACTGCACCACCTAGCCACCCCCATTGCATTGATTTCAAAGATTTTTTTTTCTTTATAATGGTGTCATTGTACAAATTGATAGTTCTTCTAGTTCAGCTCACTTCATTGAATCTCTTCCTAGTTTACTAATTGGTGGGCAGCCAGGTAGCACAGGGCAGCTAGGTGTTGCAGTGGGTAGAGTGCTGGGCCTGAAGTGAGGAAGTCTCATCTTCCTGAGTTCAAATTTGGCCTCAGATACTTACTGGATGTGTGACCCTGGGCAAGTCGCTTAACCCTATTTGTCTCAGTTTCCTTATCTGTAAAATGATCTGGAGAAGGAAATAGCAAACCACTCTAGTATCTTTGCCAAGAAAACCCCAAATGAGGTCGTGAAGAATTGGGCACAAATGAAATGATTGAACAACAACAATAGGTGGGCATCTTTCTAGTTTCTAATTTGGGGCTACTATGAAAAGAGCTGCATAAATCTCTTTGTATATATGAATCCTTTTCATTTTATTTCCTTGGGGAATAGGGCTAGTTATGTTATCTTTAAGACAAAGGGTGTGCACAGTTTAGTGACTTTGGGGGAAGTTTCAAAATTTTTATCCCAGGCTGTCTGGACCAAAATAGAGCTTACCCAATGGCACATCAGTATGCCTGTTTGTCAGGATGATTTTATTTGGATACAACCCATGAAACTACCTTCTAATACATGGATGGATTGTGAACTATTTGGGTGGAAGTAGTATCTATATAGCCAAAATCTCAGATCTTTTGAGGTATTGACACACTTTTTGGTTAGCTAATGGGATGGCCACAACTTTTTTTATGTATTTATGCAAATAAAGTTATAAATTTATCTTTTTCATTTGGGAATCCTTGATCCAGAACAAGCCTATTTATGAGTGATTTGCCCTTTTAGAGGCTATCGATTTGATTTGTGAGATGGAGTTTTCTACTGAGGGTTTCGCCACCCTACTGTTATAACAGAAGGCTCCTTTTATGATGCTAGGAATGCCAGAGGCACTTCTAAATTAACTTTATCGAAGTCTTTTCCTGTGTTCAATTTAAGAGTTCATCAATGAATTTGATTCCTTTTAATGAAGATAAGCATCACCAATATGGAAGTGGAGAAAACACAGTACAGGTGTGTATAGCCTAGTTTAGATTGGGTCAGCATCCATTATGGAAATTTTAGGGTAATGGAGCCTCTATTTTGGATAATGAGGAATTGTTTTTGGTGTTGATATATCAATGTATGTAAAATCAATAATAATGATGATAAGTACCTACATTTATGTGCAACAGTGGCTACCTGGTACAGTGGATAGATAGATAGGCCCTGGAGTAGGAAGACTCCTCTTCCTGAGTCCAAATATAGCCTCAGACACATACCAACTGTGTGAACCAGGGCAAGTCACTTAGCCCATTTGCCTCAGTTTCCTCATCTTCAAAATGAGCTGGAAAAATAAATAACAACCATTCCAATGTCTTGGCCATGAAAACCCCAAATTGGGTCATAAAGAGTTGGGCATGACTGAAAAATGACTGAACAACAACAAACCAACATTTATGTAATACTTGAGAGTTGACATCACAGGAGGCACTGTGATATAGTGGGTAGTGCACAGCATTTGAACTCAGGAAGACCTGCCCTCTAATACTTACTGTGTGACCAGACACTTAACCTCTTTAAATCTTAGGCAAGTTTCAAAGGCTCTAAATTATGTTATGGGTGGGTTATGATATGCTTCAGGGAGATGAAGTTCCCACACCCACAACACTATATGTCTTTGACATATCACAGTTGACAAGAATATTTTCTTCCCCATAACTCCATGAAGTAGGTGTCGTATTGGAGATTAGTAAAATATAACTCTGAGAAGTTAAGTGATTTATCCATAGTCACTTGGTTAGAATATAGCAGACCTGAAATTCACTGAATTTCAGGGTTAGAAGAGACCTCAATGGCCATCTAGTCCAACCAATACCTGAAAAGGGTCTTCTCAACCATACACTCATCATTATCCAGCCTTTGCTTGAAGAGTTCTACTGAAGGATGACCCATATCATTGTATTCAACCCCCAAGCATCCCATTCTACTTATGGACAGGTTTAATCAAGCCTAAATTTGCTCCTTCACAAATTACACCCATTTCTCCCAGTTTTGCCTTCTGGGTCTAAAGAGATTAAAGCTTAAATTTTTTCCATATATGTTAAATACTTGAAGACTACTATCCCATACTCAGTTTCCATGTTCCAGGCACTATTCTAGAATCTTTGATGTTGGTTCTTAGGATCTTTAAGGTCACTTTCAGTCTAGGGATGGATGGGTGTTGGGACCAGCTTGTGCTGGCTCAGAGAGCTGGTTGTTAAATTTGCAGTGTGAACGTATATACCTCAGAAAATGTTACAAATAAGAACTTGGGTTTATTGGTTTTTTTTTATAGTTATCTAGACATAAAAATGATGGAAAAAATTTAATAATGCAGATTCAGTTTAAAAAATGCATTTTGCATACCCCCCCCCCCCCCAGGAAAGCCTGTTAAACATTTACCAGCTCACCTCTGCTTCCAGCATTCTACAGTTCTCCATGACTCAAATAGTAGAATTTAACTTGACTAGGATATGACTTTATGACAATTTCTTAGTATCCTAACATGTTATTTTTAGGCATTTTTTATCTTGGAAAGATTGCATTTTCATAGTTTCAAGAATATTTTTTTTCTGAAAGAGCATCTTTGTTATTAGTTCATGTGCTCTCTCTTACAGGACTTGATGTAAAAAATATGGTAGCATTTCTCAGATTTCTGATATTCCCAGAATGCCTGTAATATAGGCCGTTAAGTGACAGAATGGATAGAGGCAGGGATTGCAGTCATGAAGAGTGGAGGTCAAATCTCACCTTGCTCCCTGATGCCCTGTGTGACCCTGGACAAGTCATATAACTTGTTTTAGCTTTAGCTTTCTTACCTATAAAATGCAGATAATAACAGGACCTCACAGAGTTATTGTGAGACTCAAATGAGATGTTAAATATGTCAAAGTACTTTGCTTTCCTTAAGGTGCTATCTAAATGTAAGATGATGATGAAGGGCATTTGGGATAGTCCTACAGGGCCCATTCATAATTCCACAGGCATATCCTCTGAGGTACACATGTGTTCAAACAACAATTTTATTTCTTTGTAAAAGACATTTTTTAATAAAATATGCAGATGAATTTAATACCTTTATACTAGATAAAGGTAGGGTTTTGTTCTGGAAAGAGGGAAGATTCCTGAAATTAAGAGAATATTCCCAGTCTGAAAATATTGCCTGAGGTTTCTCTATAGTAGAACAATACCAGTCTAACTCAGACGGAACATTAGGAAGCATTTGTGATGCTGTTGACACCTTCAGTCTTGGGGAATTTTGATAGTTTTGACCTTTTTGTTTCATCTCTAACCGACTTTCTTGTAAGGAGTTGCAAAGCTGTAGAGAGTAATATATACATACGTACATACATACATACATATATATATATACAGAGTATATATATATACACACATATAGACAAACACACATATATGTGTGTTTATACACATACATACATACATATACACACATATGGGTATATACACACACAGAGAGAGAAAGAGAGAAAAGGAGAGGGGGGGAGAGAGACAGGGAGAGAGAGAGAGAGAGAGAGAGAGAGAGAGAGAGAGAGAGAGAGAGAGAGAAAATGACTAAACTATAGATCTTGGAAATGAAGGAAGGACAGAAAGGACTCAGGCCAACCTTTGAAGGTTGGAATGAGGTTGGGATGGGGAAGGAGGACTAGCACACTTCAGGAGAAAGCATCTTAGATTTGGAATCAGAAGACCTGGATATTCCTCTGTTACAATGTGTTACTTCACCTTCATCAGGGTTTTGTTGTTGTCCAGTCACGTCCAATTCTTCATGATTCCATTTGGTGTTTTCTTGGCAAAGATACTGAAGTGGTTTTCCATTTCTTTTTCCAGCTCATTTTACAGATGAGGAAACTGGGGCAAATGAAGTTGTGACTTGCCCAGGGTCATATAGCTAGTAAGTATCTGAGGCTGGATTTGAACTCAGGAAAAGGAGTCTTTCTGATTTCTATCCACTGTGCCACCTCTCTGCCCTTCTTGGGGGTGGTGAACTCTAAAAACTCTAAATGGGCTAGATTGTATCTAAGTTCCCTTCAAGTTTTAAATCTTGTAAAGGAGAAAGGAGATGAAACATTTAATTAGGCACTCAGTCCTATGTGTTTATTGGATCATGGATTTGGAGCAATAGAGAAACTAGTTCTTCTGAGACAGGAGAGATGACAAAGGTAATGGGGAAAAGGCTTTGAGAAGGGGAGATGAGGGCATTCTCATTTCTTTCAGTTTTCCCAGAGGCTAATTCATCTGCTATCAATGGGGATGAAGGTGAAGGATGTGGTCAGGGGAAAAGAGAAAACAGGAAAAGGTTTGGAGGAGTTATTGTGGGGCACAAGCTATATAGTTATGAAGACAAGAAAGGAAGGATTGATGAACAGTAGCAAGGACCCAGTTTGCATCATAAATGTAAGAAATCAGGTTGTTTTGGTGACTTTCTACAGCCATGCTCAGAATACTGGGTGCAGGAAGGGAGAAATCCAGTGAAAGGAGGGGCATTTATTCAGGGGGTGAGAATAAGCAGATAGATGCTGAGAAAGGTCGGTGGGGCTGGGGATCAGAATTAGAGTTTTTAGAATAGTGCTTAGGGAATCATCATATGACTAAAAAAGGGAAAAAAAGTTCCATCTGAGAGATGTCTTGAAGCAGAATGCCCTCTTTTCAGAGTGGTAGGAGAATGAAAAGTAATACAGAAGATCAAGGAGGCAGCTGGCATTCCATAGGATGCTCCTGGAAGCTAGCTTCAGTCATTCTTAGTTGGGAAAGATGGGCTTAAAAGGGGAAGAAAATCCTCTGAAGAAAAACCTCTGAAGACCATACTCACTGTCCCTTTAACAGAGCCAAATGACAATGAATCCTGAAGTCAAAGTAAGAAATAATGTTACATACACAAGTTCCTAAATGCAAACCTGAAGATGCCAGCACAAAACACTATATTAGAAAGAGCACTGGAATTAGAGACAGAAAATCAAGGTTCAAATCTAGTTTGTAGCACTTATGAGCCTGGGACTTCAGGCAAGTTGCCTTGCCTCTCGATTAAATCTCTCTTTTGCACCTATAAAATGGGAATGATTCAGTTAGATATATTTTAAGTGTCAACTGTTTTCTAGGTTAGGGAGCAGTGGATAGTGTGCTGGGCTTGGAATCAGGAAGACCCATCTTCTTTAGCTCAAGTCTGACCTCAGATACTTACCAGCTGTGTGAACCTGGGCAAGTCACTAAACCCCATTTGCCCCAGTTTCCTCATCTGTAAAGTGAGCTGGAAAAGGAAATGGCAAACCACTCCAGTATCTTTGCCAAGAAAACACCAAATGGGGTCACAAAGAGTTGGACACAACTACACAAGAACAGAATTTTCTAGACTAGTTGTTGAGAACATAAAATTGGACTATGGTGTCTTTATCTTTTGCACTAGAGAAAGTAAACTGTGAACCACTGTGAGTTTTAATGTGTGTAAAGTAAATGTGAAAGAGTTTTCCTACAATCCTTTATGGCATGAAGAGGTTTTTAAATCACAATGAGGGGATTATAGATCCTTGGCCATTGGATGATGGTGACTGACATCACATGGGGAACATCTAAGGATTAACTGCTTCAGAGACACACCTGCGACCTACCTAAACCAACCAACCATCTAGCAGGTGGAGAAGTCAGCAGGAGGAGAAGATGTAGGCCAGAAGTCACTGATCCATATTCTTGGATACCCAAGAAAGAGCTAAACCTGGTCATTTTGAGCTGGGCAGCAATGTGGACTCTTAACAATCACCAATATGGCACTTTAGTGTTTCCAAAACACTTTACATTATTTCACTTGATTTTCGTAGCAACCATGAGAGGTAGGTGTTATCATGTCCATTTTACAAATAAGGACATTTGGGCTAATTAAATGACCTGCTTAGGGTCACAATCCAGTGTTGGAGGTGGGATTCAAACTCAGATTGTTCTGACTCTGAGTCTGACATTTGATCTACTATACCATTAAGCTACTTATGCAAAGAGAAGGATCCTGGGGTGGGGGAGTACTGCATTTGTGACTTGTCTTGTTCACCTGTGTTCCCTACATGTGTGACCTACTACCAAGGGACCCCAAGTTTGTGTCCATTCTTCCCATGTATGATATATATAGGTAGGAGAATATGCTCTAGGATTGGGGGGTGGTTAGTGGGGATGTTTTATGACTATTTTTCTTATTAGACCATCTTGGTAATTGCCTTTTGCTAAGACCTAATTGTGACAGGCTAACTATTAAATGGAAGAACACCAGTGCTCATAATTGAATGGCTCATGAGTTATGTTAGGGGTGGGTACCCAGAGAACTTCTTTGAACCTTGGTAACAGACATCTTCTGGGGAACCCATTTTGGAGTGAGCGCATAAACTGGGGAATGGCCCGCAGTAGTTACTATACATATAAATGAGCTAAAGAAAGAGAGGCACATTGATTAAGAAAGATATATAAGGCTTCATCAGAAATCGTATTTAGGAGAAGTATTTGCTACTCAGACAAACTGCTTTTACTATTCTGACACTCACAATGCATATTAGCGTACTAGAATCTTATATAAAATCTTAGGAAAGAAGAAACTTGCATAATTAACATCTTGTAGGAATGTTTATTTTCTTTAAAAGATTTGATTAGATTAATTTTGAATGCAACAAATCTTTAACTCCCCCAAACCTCTTTATAGCATGAGTCAAGGTCAAATACAAGGTCAAATCCAGTACCAAGGATGAGTCTTCAGCTTGGACTTTGTGGAGTCACAGGGTGAGTGATATCCTTGAGATCAGAACTGTAGGAATTTGTACACCTGGAGCATGCAGCACAAATGGTTCCCAGGCCAAGTAGCATTAGCTGGCTGAGGGTAGGACCCTGCCCTGTGGAGAGAGAGAGGTCATGGGTAGGCTGGCTTCATCCCTGTCCCCGAAGCACTTTTTCTGGTTATTTTTCAATTGTGTTTAATGCTTCATGACCCTATTTATGGTTTTCTTGGCAGTGAGATTGGAGTGGTTTGCAATTTTCTTCTTCAGTTCATTTTATAGATGAGGAGACTGGGCAAACATGGGTAAGTGACTTGCCCAAGGTCTCACAGTTAGTATATGAGGCCAGATTTGAACTCACAAAGATGAGTCTGCCTGATTTCAAACCCAGTGTTCTATCTACTAAGCCACCTTGTTGCCCCAAGCATTTCTTAGCTTCCTGTTTTACTTTTTTTGCTTTTTGGAGGGCAATTGGGGTTAAGTAACTTGCCCAAGGCCACACGGCTAGGTTTTTGTTTGTGTGTGTTAAGTGTCTGAGGCCGGATCCGAACTCAGGTCCTTCTGACTCCAGGGCCGATGCTCTACTCACTGCACCACCTAGCCTCCCATAGCTTCCTGTTTTAACTGTTTATTCTTGATAACTTTGTGCTAACATCAGTTTTCATTTTACTCTTTTTTTTTTTTTTTGGAGGGCAATTGGGGTTAAGTAACTTGCCCAAAGTTACACGGCTAGGTTTTTTTTTTTTTTTTGTTTATGTGTGTTAAGTGGCTGAGGCCGGAACCGAACTCAGGTCCTTCTGGCTCCGGGGCCGGCACTCTACTCACTGCACCACCTAGCTGCCCCTTCATTTTACTCTTAATATCAAAAAGCCTGATTATTTGGGGCTGGAGGGTGATATGGTAAACTCTTACAGCAAATAGATCAATGTTTTGAAGGAGGTGGCTAAAAGAGACCCTACCATCCAATAGCTATCTGGGCAGGAATCCCTTCTATACTATGGCCAGCAAGTAGTTACAGTACTTGAAGAACCTGCCCAAACCACCACCACGACCATCACCACCAAAAACAACAAAACAGCCTTCCAGTACTATGTTAGAACAGGAAGGAATCATAGGTATCATTCAATCCATTTCATTGATTTTCCAAAATAGAAAACCAAGAATCCATTGTCTTTTCTTCCCTCCTTTCCCCCTTCCCTGT
The DNA here is from genome assembly GCA_011680675.1 of Gymnobelideus leadbeateri. Lineage (NCBI taxonomy): Eukaryota > Metazoa > Chordata > Mammalia > Diprotodontia > Petauridae > Gymnobelideus > Gymnobelideus leadbeateri. The sequence goes on from WOXC01008474.1 coordinate 47,050, forward strand.
CTTTGTCCTTTGGGAAAGTTTGAGTAGCTTAGCTTTGATAAACAAAGCTTTGAGGGAAAGAAAAGTTTCTAGGATCAATTGGTGGGGGGTGGGGTGGGAGGGTTGGGGGGTGGTGCTGGGAAGTGGAGGAGCATAACCAGGATGACATGGCCCTCCTGTAACAGGGGGAACCTCCCTAGACTTGAGAGATGTCCTCCTATCTCACTCTCCACCACAACCCTCTATTAGAGTTGGCATAGAGCAGGTGCTTAATACATATTTATAGAGAGATTGTAAGTAGCTGCTGGGCATCTGGGTGGCATGGCAGATAGAGTACCAGGCCTGGAGTCAGGAAGACTCCTCTCCTTGAGTTAAACTCTGGTCTCTGATATTTACTAGCTCTGCGACCCTGGGTGAATCGTTTAGCCCATTTGCCTCAGTTTCCTTATCTGTAAAACAACTTGGGGAAGGAAATGGCAAACCACCCCAGTATCTTTTCTAAGAAAACCCCAAAAGAGCTCGTGAAGAATTGGACAGGACTGAATAACAACAAAGGCAGAGAATTCCTAGGTCTAGGGAAGCATGTCTTTCATCTCGGAGCAGGCCAAACCCTGATCTCTGAAGGACCCTGAAGTGCCTACCTCTCATTTCAGGCAGTAGCGCTTCATATCTTTTTTAATTTTGCCTTTTTTTGTATTTTTTATTCTTTTGTGGAGGGGGAAAGCAAAGCAATTGGGGTTAAGTGACTTGCCCAAGGTCACATAGCTAGTAAGTGTCAAGTGTCTGAAGCTGGATTTGAACTCAGGTCCTCCTGACTCCAGGGTCAGTGTTCTATTCACTGTGCCACCTAGCTGCCCCCCTCTTCACATCTTTAAGCTTGGCCTTCTGTCTTTTTTGAGGAACATTTGAAAAGTAGGGAAGGGAAAATGCTTCAGGAGAAAGAACCCTCCCCCTTCCTAGTAGAAACAGGCCTCCAGAAGAGGCTGAGATACTTTTTCTGTCTTTTTCTGCTTCAGGTTTTACCTCTCCATCAGTCAGTTATTAGTCTTCTGCTGGTCTCTAGTTTATCCCTAATCCCTGTCTATCCCTAAAGCTGCCTCTTTTTGGATTCTTTGAGGCTAAGAACAACAGCCCAGAACAATAGCCGCTGACCTCTTCTCTCCTGCTGTCCAAGAAACCTCTTGAGTCAGCTGAGCTGTGCTCCAAACTGGACCTTGCTCTTGCCTTGAATGGCACCCTCTTATCACCCAACCTGTCTGACCACAGCTTCATCCTGGCCCGACCAGGCTGCGCCCCACCCCCACTCTCTTCTTTAAATCAATATAAGCACTGCCAGCAACACTGTAATTTAAAAAAAATTACCTTTTTTATTATGAATTTAATCATTAATTGATGAATACAAACATTTCAATATACAAAGAACAAAAAAGAGAATTGATTGTATTTAAAGCTATGAATTTCTACAACACAGTTTATTAAAAAGTATATATTATGTTTAACAAGGTAATAACAAGATTATTCTGTTAGCTTGTGACCCTTACAAGCTTCATTTTGTTTTATTCTGTGTATGTTTTACTGACGCTTTTTTAAAAAGAAAATTCACCCTTTTCCTTCAATAGACAACCTCATTTGTAACAAATAAATATAATCAAGTAAAATTAATCAATACATTTTTCCTTTGGCATTTCCTCGCTTGAAACTAATTCCACATCTTTGGGAAAATCTCTGCCCTGAATCCAAAGCCCAGGAACTAGGGTGACTAGGCAGCTTCTGGGAAGCTGGGTGGCAGAGTAGATAGAATGCCAGGACTGGAGTCAGTTACATATCTTTGTGTTTCTATAGTTTATTCTACTGTGTTTGGATAGGATGAACAGGTGAGCTACAAATGGTCTTAATTTTCATTGAAACTGGTAGATCATTGCATGTTGGCTATATTATAGAAAGAATTCCTTGGATTGTATGGTCCTGAGTTCCCTTCCTACTCAGATTCTATAAAACCAGAAAGTAGGAATTTCTCAGTATTAGGATCCAAAATGTTGGCACTTTCCTTCCATCCACAAAGAAGCATAATCTTGAAAACATCTATGCAGACAAATATAATCGCATATAGGCTAGATAAGTACAAGTATTCCCTTCTAAAGATTACCTTTCATCTCAGTAAGGGTTGAGCCTAGGATATCCGCCTGAGATTTGTGAGGTGAGTGTTTTGTATGGCACAGCTGCTTTGACTTATATCTCTCTCAGCCTTCTATCACGTTGTTTTTCTTGAAAGTCTGTGCTTTGCATATGTGGTCCCAGATGCTGTTAATGGGCTCAGTCTGGGATACAGTGCCAGCACAAGGAGTGAAAGAGGGGAAGGAAGTGGGAAGGAAATATTTATTCTGACTTTAGTGTTTACAAACACCCCTAAACCAGACTGAAATGTGAGAGCATTTGAGAGAGTTTGAGGTGGACTAATATTCATCATTTTCTTTTCCCCCATCTATTGCCTTACTAAAAACTCACAGTTTCATCTCTGCCTCATTTTTCTTTAGGCCCTCAGAAGAGTATAAAGGAAGCCTATAAACTTTATTACAATTTGAGCTGTCTAAAGGGCTGTATAGGGGAAGTGGGGGATAGTGAGTATACTGGATTTGGGGCCAGGGAGATCTTGGGTTTAAATCTTTCCTCTGGCACTTAATAGCCATGTGACCCTTGGCAAGTCGATTACTCCCTCCTTTCTCAGTTTCCTCATTCACAAACTACAGACAGCAATGTGTGCAGTTTCTACCTCATGCTGTTGTCTTGAAGTTCAAATGAGATCATGTGATTAAACCACTTTGCAAACTTTAAAATTTCTTACTAAGTGTTGGTGCTTGTCTTTAGGGGTCTTGAAGCAAAGACTGGATGATCCCTTGTTGGGTATGTTATTCAGGAATGGTTGGGACTACGTGACCTATGAGGATCCTTTCAATTCTGAGATTCTTTTATTCTGGGTGAGGTGGTCATCTTGGGTGATTGCTTGCTAAGGGCTAGCTATGTGTATGGGGTTGAGAGGGAAAGGACAACTTATGTGAGCATACATGATGGAACCAGCTGTTTCCCCAGGCCTGGATTGCTCTCCCTCCTTATCTCTCCCTCCTGGCTTCTGTCAAGTCCCAGCTAAAATCCCACCTTTTATAAGAAACCTTTCCTAGTCATTTTAAATCCTAGTGCCTTTCCCCTGTTGATCATTTTGTATTTATCCAGTAGATAACTTGTTTGTACCTAGTTGTTAAGATTGTGAGCTCCTTAGGGACAGGGACTGTTTTTTGCCTTTCTTATTTTCCCAAGTAGGAGCTTAATAAATGTTTATTGACTGATTGGCTAGGGAATCATTAAAGAACTAGAGAATGTTTGTATGCCCATTTGTCCCAGAAGGTACATATGCTTTGCCCTTTACTTAACACAGCAGCTTGTCTGTGCATGGACTAAGTCCAGCAATGTCCCCTCTCTGCCATCAATGCCCAGGAGAAACTCAACAGTGGTACTTTGTGTTCCTTTGTCAGCAACAACAGTCAAGAAAGGAGTGAATGGCCCCCTACCAAGTTGCTTACCTTCACAAATCTAAGACTGGTAGTTTGCTATCTATGTGAAATACATGGTTGAGCTATTGGTATAATTTTTCAGTCTTTGGTAGTAACCTGGAAATAATACATTTTGAAGTCTGGTGGGAGCTTGGTTGGCATAAAAACATACACAGAATTTTTCTAAAGCTATAAAACTCCTTTACTATTCCCCCCACCCCTTAAAAGTTATCTTAAAAAGAATGCATGCCTAGTTAGGTGTTTATCACTCCTGCAGAAAGGCACTTTTTGTTGATTTGGGGGGAAATGTCTCTTTTTGTGAAGAAGAAAGTGGTAACTGAATCTGCCCCCATACAGTCATAAAGTGACAATAAAACCCTCCAGGATTCTGAATTTGCTGACACACCACAAAATCCATAATTTCTGCTGACAGTGCTATCTGCTTCATTTGCAGGGATGGAAGCAGCCAAAATAGTGACAGTTATTTTATAAGGGGACTTTAGAGAGAGTACTATGACCAAATGTTATTTCTTCTTTTTTTAAACTTCTGTTTTACATCATTCATTTCCGCCAGATTTTGAGTTACAATCATTTCCCCCCCATTATTCCCCTACCCAACCTCCCAGAACAGTAATCCCACAAGATATCGCTTCCTCCAATCTGCTCTCTCCCATACCTTCTCCCATACCCCCATCGACTTTTCCATTAGAGGAAGGTGAGTCTTTGCATCCCAATGCCTGCACATCTTATCTCCCTATTACAAGCAAAAGAGTATTAATAATAGTATTTATATATATTTGAAACATTTAATGTTACGACCTCAAATTTCAGATCCATTTCCTTCCTCCCTTGTCACCCATTCCCTCTTGGGAGATAAGTAATTCAGTGTATGTTGTACATGTCTAGCTATGCAAAACATTATCATAGTAGATATATTGTACAAGGCTGCTTATAATTCCCTCCCACTCATCCCAACCCCCACCTGGTCCATTCCCTACATGATCCTGTCCCTCTTTTATAGTGGGTACTTCCAACCTCCCCTCACCCCAAGGATGCCCTCCCATCCATCATCCCTCCTCCCATCCCCCTTTCCCCTATCCTGCTGCAGGTTGAGATATCCCATTTACTATGTATGTCATTTTCTCCCTGAACCAAATTCAGTTTGAATGTGGTTTTGCCTTTTTACCAAATGTTATTTCTTATGGGTAAATGAAATTATCCTCACAGGAGAAGGAACCAAGAAATGAATTTTCTTGAAGAGCCAGGATGGTGATAGAGATTACTTTCTTCTTTCTCCAGGTGAACTATTTTATAATTGGAGAAGATGAGAATCTCAAATACATACATACATATGTGTACATATATAGATAGAGACAGAGATAGAGAGAAAGATAAACAGAGACACAAACACACACAGAGAAACGGAGAAAGAGAAACAAGGGACAGAAAGAGAGGGGTAGGGGAGGGAAAGAGCACAATAGTCTGAATTTAATCTCCCAACCCACACATGCATTAACAAATTCAGATTCCTAGAACTAAACTGGTCACAATTCACCCTCTTAATCCCCACACTCCAGAATTTTAGGAGTACCCTCAAGGGGTTAGGGTGATTCTTCTCTAATACCATTTACTTGAGCCTCCATATTGGTGTGCCATTCCCATTGACAACCACCAGTGATTTAGTTCCCCAATTTAATTTATTCAAGTAGCTTTTTACAAAGGGCTTTTCATGTAGAGATATAGTAAGAACAAGAGTTACAAAGCATTTCCTCCCACCATGTCTTCTTCACTTGAACATAGCAAAGCAAGAAAAAACAAGAAATTTGCTTTGGCTAGTTATGTCTTTTAAGTAATCATAACAGTGACAAATAGTGATGAAGTAATCTCTTTTTTCACAGATGATATACTTAGAAAATTCCAAAAAATCAACTAAAAATTTAATGAAACAAATAATAATTTTAGTGAAGTAGCAGTATAGAAAGTAAATCCATATAAATCACCAGCATTTCTATATATCACAAGTAAAACCCTGCAAGAAGAGAAAGCAAAAGACAAACCATTTAAAATAATTTTAGACCAATATAAAATACCTAGGAATCAGCCTACCAAAAACCCACAGGAACTATATGAACAAAATAATAAAAAAAACACTTTTATAAAAATAAACTCAGATTTTAAATAATTGGAGAAATATTAGTTGTTCATGGTTAGGCAGGGCCAACATAATAAAATGACAATTTTACCTAAACTAATTTATATATTCAATGCCATACCAACTGAATTACTGAAAATTAGTTTACTTACTTAGAAAAAACAATAATAAAATTCATTTGGAAGAAGGAAAAGTCAAGAATATCAAAGGAACTAAAGAGAAAAAATGTAAAGGAAGGAGGTTTAGCAGTACCAGATCTTAAATTATAGTATAAGGCTGTAATTATCTGGGAGTAGCTAAGAAATAGTAAGATCACTGGAACAGTGATGCAATTTACAGCAGCAAATAAATATACTAGCAATGTAGTTGACAAGTTTAAAGACAAGTTTTGGGATAACATTTCATTATTTGGTAAAAATTATTGGGAAGAGGGGGTGGAGCCAAGATGGTGGAGTAGAAACAGCACTTCCCCAGAGCTCTCGCCCACACCACTTCAAAATTATGTAAAAGGGGTCTCTGAATGACCTCTGGAGCTCCAGAGCCCACAAAATGACAGAAAGAAGCTAACCTCCCACTGAGGGCAGCCAGGCAGCCCTGCAGGGAGCTGAGCCCAGGACTGTGTGGGTTGGAGGTTTTAGCCCCAGGGTGGCTGGACCAGCAGCTGGCTGGAGGGACCCCAGAATACCAGCAGCTGTGGAGTTTCCAGAATTACCAACACATGCCTAGGACACAGTGAGAGATTAGTGCCCTATGGACTTTGGGACCAGTATTTTGGGAGTGTGTCAGCTTCTTCCCCTGGGGGAGAGAAGCTGCTGAGAAGACACGGCACAACCGCCATTTTGTAGTTTCAGTTGCAACTTCAGCTCCTAGCCTGTGGATTGTAGGGGAATCTGGTGATCAGTCTGTGGGGGCGGGTAATCGCTTTTGCTTTAACCTTCTTGGATCTGGATTGAGGTCTGGGATGGAGGTCTTAGGTTGTATGACCAGCTTGCCAGAGTGTGTGGGGGCTTCAGGGAGGGCACCCAACTAATGCCTCCGGTAGTTGAGAAGACCCCAAGATTTGGGATGGAATCTCCCCTGTCTGGTGGCAGAGTCCTACTGTGGCAACAAGCCCAAAAGTCAAGTAATTAAGTGGCAACATGCCTAGGCAAAGGAAACAAAATAAAGAGGAAAATTCAAAATTAGACTCCTATTTTGGGGGCAAAGAGGATCAAAGCATGGAACAGGAGGAAGACTGGGAGGTCAGAACACCTGCACCAAAAGCCCCAAATGAAAATACGAGCAGGTTACAGGCCATAGAGGACCTTAAGAAGGATTTTAAAAACCAAATAAGAGAAATGGAGGAAAAATTGGGAAGAGAAATGAGAAGGATGCAGGAAAAGTATCAAATGAGAGTCAACAGCCTGACTGAGTAAAATAACACCTTAAAAATTAGAGTAACTCAAATGGTAAAAGAGGCTCAAAGAGGCAATGAGGAGAAGAATGCCTTAAAAAGCCAAATTTGCCAGATGGAAAAAGAATCTCAAAAGCTCACTGAGGAGATTCATTCCTTCAGAATTAGATTGGAGCAAATGGAAGCTAGTGTCTTTATGAGAAATGAAGATGCTGTTAAACAGATCCAAGCAAATGAAAGAATAGAAGGCAATGTGAAATATCTCATGGGAAAAGCACTGACCTGGAAAATATATCCAGGAGAGATAATTTAAAAATTAATGGACTACCTGAAAGCCATGATCAAAGAAAGAACCTAGAAATCATCCTTCAAGAAATTCTCAAGGTACCACATCCCTCCAGTCAGATTGGCTAAGAGGACAAAACAAGAAAGTGACAAATGCTGGAGAGGATGTGGACAAATTGGAACACTAATACATTGCTGGTGGAGTTGTGAACTTATCCAACCATTCTGGAGAGCAATCTGGAATTATGCCCAAAGGATTATAAATAATTTCATACCCTTTGACCCAGCCATACCACTTCTAGGGTTATATCCCAAAGAGATCATAGAAGTGGGAGGAAGACCCATATGTACAAAAATATTTTTAGCAGCCCTTTTTGTGGTTGCAAAGAATTGGAAACTGAAGGGGTGCCCATCAATTTGGGAATGGCTAAACAAGTTGTGGTATATGAATGTAATGGAATATTATTGTGCTATAAGAAATGAAGAGGTGACGGATTTCATAATTACCTGGAGAGACTTATACAAACTGATGCTGAGTGAGAAGAGTAGAATCAGAAGAAATCTGTATACAATCACAGACATACCATATCTGTGATGACCAACTATGACAGACTGGACTCTTTTCAGCAATGCAGTGATATAAGTTAATCCTGAAAGACTCAAGAAAGTGAGAAATGCGCCATCCAGAGATATAACTAGAAAGAACTGAACCTGAATCCTGATGGAAGCAAACTAAATGATCTTGTTCTTTTCATTGTTCGGTTTTATTTCTTCCTTACCATCTTTCATCCCACCTAGTACAATACGCCTTTGTAATTGGAATAATGTCTAATATGAATGCATTTGCGGATCCTATACTGGACTATATGCTGTCGTGTGGGGAGGGGGGAGGGAAGTAAAGGAAATTTGAAAATCAAGGAACTATGGAATTGAAACTTGTTAACTGAAACTAAACTAATAAATTAATTAAAAAAAATTCTCAAGGAAAATTGCCCTGATGTTTTAGACCCAGAGGGGGAAATAGAGATTGAAAGAATCCACCGATCACCTCCTGAAAAAGATCCCAAAAAGGAAACTCCCAAGAATATTTTAGCCAGGTTCCAGAATTCCCAGATTAAGGAGAAAATACTACAAGCAGCCAGGAAGAAACAATTTCAATATTGTGAAAACACAATCAGAATAGTACAGGACCTGGCAGCTTCTACACTGAGGGACTGAAGGGCATGGAATATGATATTCCACAGGGCAAAGGAGCTGGGATTAAAACCAAGAATCACCTACCCAGCAAAACTGAGCATCTTGTTTCAGGGGAAAATATAGTCATTCAATGGAATAGAGGACTTTCAAACATTCTTTTTTTTTTAGATTATAATCTTTTTAAAAAATTAATTTATTAGTTTAGTTTCAGTTAACAAGATTCAATTCCACAGCTCCTTGATTTTCAAATTTCCTTTCCTTCCCTCCCCCCTCCCCACACGACAGCATATAGTCCAGTATAGGATCCGCAAATGCATTCATATTAGACATTATTCCAATTACAAAGGCATATTGTACTAGGTGGGATGAAAGATGGTAAGGAAGAAATAAAACCAAACAATGAAAAGAACAAAATCATTTAGTTTGCTTCCATCAGGATTCAGGCTCAGTTCTTTCTAGTTATATCTCTGGAGGGCGCATTTCTCACTTTCTTGAGTCTTTCGGGATTAACTTATATCACTGCATTGCTGAAAAGAGTCCAGTCTGTCATAGTTGGTCATCACAGATATGGTATGTCTGTGATTGTATACAGATTTCTTCTGATTCTACTCTTCTCGCTCAGCATCAGTTTGTATAAGTCTCTCCAGGTAATTATGAAATCCGTCACCTCTTCATTTCTTATAGCACAATAATATTCCATTACATTCATATGCCACAACTTGTTTAGCCATTCCCCAATTGGTGGGCACCCCTTTAGTTTCCAATTCTTTGCAACCACAAAAAGGGCTGCTAAAATATTTTTATACATATAGGTCTTCCTCCCACTTCTATGATCTCTTTGGGATATAACCCGAGAAGTGGTATTGTTGGGTCAAAGGGTATGAAATTATTTATAGTTCTTTGGGCATAATTCCAGATTGCTCTCCAGAATGGTTGGATAAGTTCACAACTCCACCAGCAATGTATTAGTGTTCCAATTTGCCCACATCCTCTCCAGCATTTGTCACTTTCTTGTTTTGTCATCTTAGCCAATCTGACTGGAGGGATGTGGTATCTCAGAGTTGTTTTGATTTGCATTTCTCTAATTAATAGTGATTTAGAGCATTTCTTCATATGCTTATAGATATCTTCAATTTCTTTCTCTGAAAACTTCCTGTTCATATCCTTTGACCACTTATCAATTGGGGAATGACTTGTATTCATATAGATTTGGCTCAATTCTCTATAAATTTTAGAGATGAGTCCTTTATCAGAGATACAAGTTGTAAAAATCCTTTCCCAATTTCCCACCTCCCTCTTGATCTTGGTTACATTGGCTTTGTTTGTACAGAAGCTTTTCAATTTAATGTAATCAAAATTATCCATTTTGCATTTTTTAATGCTCTCTAATTCTTGTTTGGTCCTAAAGTCTTCCCCTCTCCACAGATCTGTCAGGTAAACTATTCCTTGCTTTCCCAAATTGCTTACAGTATCATCCTTTACACCTAGAGCATGCACCCATTTGGACTTGATTTTGGTATATGGTGAGAGATGACTGTGATTTGTCCTTGGTAAGTCTGCAGGCTGGGGCTTTTGCTCTCTCTGGTGTAGTCTGCTTGTCTGCTCTTAGGTCTGGGCTGTGCAGACCCCACGTGCTCTGCACTCGACCAGTCCGGACACACTGGGCAACCTCCTGGGCTGGACTCTGCCACACTTCATCTTCCAGTGGGCTCCGTCACTCCGGATTCCGCTCAGATTCACCCTCTGAGCCTTAGTGACCGTGGAGCTCAGCGAAGTTACTGCTTCCTTTCCCGACTTTCAAGCATTCTTGATGAAAATACCAGAGTTGAATAGAAAATTTGACATTCAGACACAAGAAGCAAGACATGCTTGAGAAGGCAATCAGGGAAAAGAAATCAAAAGGAACTTATCAAAGTTGAACTATTTACATTCCTACATGGAAAAACAATAACTGTAACTGATGAAACCTTTCTCAGTGTGAAAATAGTTGAAGAAGGGTATATGGGCATATGAATACATATGTGAATGTGTGTATATATGTTTACAGGTATACATGGATAGAGGGCACAGGTCGAATTTGGTGGGAAGGGATGATACTTAAGGGGTGAAATTATGAGGTGAGAGAGGAAAGTGGCAAGAGGAGATGGGGAGAGACAGGGTAGTGTAAACTATCTCATGTAGAAGAAGCAAGGGGAAGTGGTTGCAAGGGAGGGGAAGAATAGGAAGGCAAAAAGTCAAAACCATATCCTCATTGAATTTGGCTCAGGGAGAGAATGACATCCATACTAAATAGGATATCTCACCCTGTAGGAGAGTAGGGGGAAGGGGGATGAGAGGGGAGATGATGGATGGGAGGGCATGCTGGGGGAGGGGAAGTTGGAGGCACCCACTTTTGAAAAGGGACAGGATCAAAGTAGGGAATGGACCAGGTGGGGGGTGGGATGGGTGGGGGGGAAATATAGCCAGTCTTTTACAATATATCTACTATGGCAATATTTTGCATTGCTATACATGTACAACATATATTGAATTGCTTATCTTCACAGCAAGAGTGAGTGACAAGGGAGGAAGGGAATGGATCTGGAATTCAAAGTTTTAAAATTAAATGTTTCAAACATATATAAATACTATTATTAATACTATTTTGCATGTAATTGGGAGATAAGATGTGTAGGCATTGGGGCATAGAGATTTGCCTTGTCCTAATGGAAAAGTTGAAGGGGATATGGGAGAAGATTTAGGAGAGAACAGATTGGATGAGGGGATATCCTGTGGGACTGCTGTTTTGGGGTGGTGGGTAGGGGAAAAATGGGGAAACATTATAACTCAAAATCTCTCAGAAATGAATGATGTAAACTGGAAGTTAATAAAGCATTTGGAAAAAAATTATTGGGAAAATTGGTAATTAGTCTGGCAGAAATTGGGCACAGACCAATATCTTACATCATTTAACATGACAAGATCAAAATGGACACATGATCCATATATAAAGAGAGATATTGCAAGAAAATTTGAAGAACATGGAATATATTACCCATCAGATTTATGGATAGTTAAACAATTTGTAAGTAAACAAGAGATAAGGAGCAGTGTGAGGTATGAAATATATAATTTTTATTACATTGAATTAAAAAGGTTTTGTATAGAAAGAACAAATGCAGCCAAGATCATAAGGAAAGCAGAAAATTTGGAGAAAATTTTTATAGACAGACTCTCAGACAAAGGTTTTATATCTCAAATACATAAAGAACTGTCAAATCTATAAGAATACAAATCTTTCCCCAACTGATAAATGGTCAAAGGATATGAATAGGCAGTTTTCCAATGAAGAAATCAATTTGTAATCCTGTGAAAAAATGTTCTAAATCACTATTGGTTAGAGAAATGCAAATTAAAACTACCTTGAAATATCATTTTACACCTATTAGATTGGCTAAAATGTTCAAAAGGGAAAGTGACAAATATTGGAAGCAATGTGGAAAAATTGGGACACTACTTTATTTTTGGTAGAACTGTGAACTGATCCAACCATTTTGGATAGAAATCTGGAATTATACCCAAAGAATTATTAAACTGCCTATATTCTTTGGCCTGGCAATACCACTACTAGATCTGTTTCCTAAGATGATTAGGGAAAAAGTAAAAAAGACATATATGTTCTAAAATATTTATAGCAGCATTCTTTGTGGTGACAAAGAACTGGAAATTGTGAGGATACTCATCAATTGGGGAATGGCTGAACAAGTTGTGGTATATAATTATGATCAGATACTACTGTGTTATAAGAAACGATGAGCTCGATGATCTTAGAAAAAACTTGAATATACTTTCATGGAATAATGAAGAACAAAATGAGCAGAACAAAGAGAACATTGTATACAGTGACAACAATATTGTTTTAAGAATAGCTTTAAGTGACTAAGTCCTTTTGACTATTAGAAACACCCAAATTAACTACAAAGGATCGATGAAGGAAGATGCTAATCTGTATTCAGAAAAAGAACTGACAAATAGAAGTATGTATAAAATGGTTATATGTACACATGCATATACATACATACAACATATATATTTGTGCCTAATGGTAGCCATTGCTAGGATGGGGTGGAAGGGAAGGAAGATAAAAAAAGAAAAACATTTATATGATAACTATTATATATTTAAAAGGAATAGCAAGTTGTATATAATAGATGTTTCTTGTAGAATCATCTTTATTTTCTACTCTACTATATTATGGAAATGCTTGTTTTATTTCTTTAGTCCAGAATAAAATAAATAAAATGAAAAAGAAATGCTAATCCTGTAGAAGTGACTTGTTTTAAAAATTGGGCATATTTTGTCTGGTAAATACTTTGTGAACCTTAAAGACCTGTATAAATAATTGCTTGTTATTGTTATGGGAAAACCCCAACAATTGCTATAATTCAGCACTTTTAAAATTGTTTTGTTGGTTGTCTAGACTTAAGAAAGTGTTAAAATGAAGATTAAACTTAAAATTGTCTATGCATCTTAAAAAACAGCAGCTACATCAGCAATAACTAGTATTAATATAGGACTTTAACATTTGCAAAGCAGTTTACATATGTTCATTCATTTGAATTCTGGTTCAGCAGTTAATCAACAGACCATCTCTTCACCATGTGGTTAGCAGACCAGAACTAGTGACAGATTATCATGCCTTTCTGCCTTTCTGGAAGCAGGCTCCACAGACTCTTCCACATGAGATGGCAACAGGCAGAGGATTTTGTGAATGTTCTGAGGATGGTGCTGCATGTATATATGTATGTATATATATATATATATATATATATATATATATATATATATGGAGCACCATCACACACACACACACACACACACACGGTGTTCTAAATGTGTTAGTGTAATTTTAAGCTTGCAAAGAATTTATATGTATGCCTACATATATGTGTGTGTGTATATATATGTATATATAATATGTCTATAAACATCTACATAGATGAGTTTCTGGAGACAATGATAAAATCCAGTATGATCTAACTATTGTCAGAGACTATCTTGCAACATAATGTATCTGAAAAAGTTTGGGGGATTTTTTTACTCACTTGGCTCATAGCTCGCACCCGTGAAATCTGGGGAAATGTTTGCATGATACTCTATTGATATACAAATTGATACCGACTCCCCATTTTACTGAGAGACTAAATGGCATAGTCAATAGAGCATTGGAATTGGAGTCAAGAAGACCTACGACCAAATCCTGCCCCAATAAATATTGACTATGTGAACATAGGCAAGTAATTATCCCCTCAATGCTTTAGACAACTCTCTAAAAATTTAAGTTACTCAGGAGTTGCTGACTTGCATTGGTAGAGAATGTTTTTTCATGAAGGGATTCTTCAGATCAATGAAATCTCAGAACCAGGAACTTTTCTATATTCATTTTCCAACATACAGTCCACAATATTACAAAATAATGTTTTAGTAAAAGATAGAGGAAAGAAAAGAGAGAAATCCTTCAGTGAACATCCATAAGCCCCAAAGACATGTAAAATCAGTCACTGGCAGTTCCAAATAGGAGTGTTCCTCTGCTTGAAGCACTTGTATTCATAAGACCTCTTCTTGATGCCTGGTCCCCCCTTGTTGAAGAGGAGACTGGGTACACTTTTTATTCTCTCTTTAGCCAAACTCTAGCTACATGTAATGGTGCTGCCAGCTCTGAGGAACTGTCAGCTAGACTACTGGTGTTTCAGGAAATTAGAATGAGACTGATTTTTCTGTGATATCTCCACAATGAAAGACAAATTCTTCTTGGAGTCCTCTTCTCCTTGGTTGCCTTTACTCTGACCTCCAGAACTCTTCCTGTCCTTTCTCTTCCAGTTATCAGTTCCAGCCCTATTCCCATGCAAAACTTGGGGAAAACATCTTTATTTTCCCCAGTAACTCAAACAAGAAGGGGATGCGGAAATGTAGTATACCCTGAGTTTCCATGTGGAATTACATCTATAAAATATCACTATGTAATAATGACTAGTTTTTCAGAAAGATGAAATATGTCACTCAACCATCAAGCATTTATTAAGCATTGGCTCTGTGTTGGTCACTGGGGAATACAATAGCACTGGCCCTGCAGGCTCCCCCTCAGGAGGAACTGAGTTCAAATTCGACCACAGACACTTAACACTTACTAGTTGTGTGACCTTGGGCAAGTCACTTAACCCCAATTGCCCTGCCTTCCCCCCTCCAAAAAAAAAAAAAAAAAGAATGAAGCAATCCCTTGTCTTGAGGAGTTTACCTCTATTGATGGAGACATGTACATATAAAGCCTGCAAAGAATAAAAAACAAGTAAAATTGTAAATAAAATAAATTTTAAAATTGAATTCATTCTGTGAAGGTAGTGCCCCATATGTAGTCTTGGGGTGTCATGGTATGTCTTGAAAGGAAGCAGAATAGATATCTCTAGTCTCTCCTCTCCCTACCCTTCTCCAAGGGGACTTTAATTCCTCCCATGAGGGGTAGCAGGAGTTTGGGATCAGATGATTTATTTGGTAGCTCTCCTCTCCTCAGAGAGTGGGGGTACCAGATTCAAATTATATCTTTCTGCTCTCTTTAATATGGTTAGTCTAAATGATGTGGTTTTCAAGTTCAAGCTAACTTGGCGGGAACAGGACCCAAGTTTTATCTGAGGTTTGATACCCTTCCTATTGAACACCAGTTCTACAATGAAAACACATACATATAAAGTAGCATTTATTAAAGAAAACCATTTATCCAATTCAGTAGCAAAATAGAAATCAGAGAAATTGTGGACAGGAGAACATACACAACACAATAAAGAGCAAAGAAATTCTCCTATTAGGAGCGAGATACATCAGCTTAACGAAGACAGGTGCAAATCTCCCTCATGCAAGGGGAAGTTCCATGAAATTTCTAGTGTAGCCAGCTGTGGATAGGGATATGATAGAGGCCACCATCTTCTCCCATGTTGGCTTCTTCCCAGAGCCTTGTTCTTCAGGGTTGGCATCTTTCATCTTCTCTGTTGAAGTGGGAAGCCAGAAATGCCCAATGTAACTGCAGCACCTGAAGAGACTCAAAGGCTCCTGAAAATCTCTAGAGTTCTTGTTCTACCTATCCCTCACAAAGGCTCAGGGCATCAAAGGCCACCAATGAGGAGAGAGTCCCATATTAATGGGCTTTGGGACTAGGCTTATATTCAGAATGAATAGTATACACTACACATAAAAATATAAGCAAAATAAATGCATAAATACAAGCAAAATGCATATGTAAAATAATTTTATAAATTACAAATGTCTATACAAATGTAAAAGTATTTTTTATTGATTTTAAGCAAGGCATACCAAAATCTTGAGCTATCTTAAATGTAAAAAATAATACCAATTAAATTTTGGAGAGAAAATGATTACATATTTTAAAAGATTATATATTTTATAAGAAGTATCCTGAATAAGCATTTGCTTAGTTGAAAATATTATTTTGCACTCCCTACTACTACCATAACTGTATGATATCCATGGACTGGGCATAGGAGACTTCTGACTTCCCAAACATAGAAATTCAGCCAACAGTTGTGACATCTCCTCACTTTATTACTGTGCAGCTTGACTATTATTTATCTGAATCCTTGGCTCTATTTTTCTTGTAATTCTTCCTTGCCAAACCCTGCAGTTAAGACCAAAGGATCCTAGCTTTAGAACTGAAAAGGATCTGAGAAGGCCAACTGCCTCACTGGACCAGACAAAATAGCATCTAACACATTTTGCCTCCATGTTTTCTTCTCTTGCAAGTAATCCAAAAACCAGAATGAATGATATGATCAAGCTGTACTTTTAAAAAATATACACCGTTCATGTTAAGTACCATCTATTGAGCAGAAATGTCAGTCAGCTCTAGTTTCAGGAGTCGCAATTCATGAGCGGAATTGACATCCGGATCTGTTACATTCCAGGCACAGACTCAACGTGAACAGATGTATCAAAGTGTGCTTTGCTAGCTATTCACCTGACATAAGCTCTGGGTGACAAGACGATAGGCAGTCCAGATCCTTACCAGATCAGGGGCCAATCCATGACTACAGAATTATAACACTTAGGGCAGCTAGGTAGCATGATGGACAGAGGGCTGCACCTGGAGACAGGAAGCCCTGAGATAAAATCTGACCTCAGATACTCACTAACTATGTGATGCTGGGTGAGTCACTTATCCTCTATTGCCTCAGTTTCCTCATTTGCAAAATGGGGATAATAATAGCATATCTTCCAGGGTAGTTGTGAGGATCAAATGAAAAAAAAAAACAAAAACAAACCAACAACACCAGAACAGTGCCTGCATATTCCCTTCCCTTCTCTACCTTTCCCTTTTTCTCTTCCCCTTCCCTTTGCCTTCCCTTCACTTTCTCTTCCCTTTCCCTTCCCTTGCCATATGTAGACCTGAAAGGGACCTCTTGGGCCACATGGTACAATTATTTCATTTTCCAGATGTTAATACTAAAGCCTGGTGAAGTTAACTGACTTATCCAACTTCACAGAGATAGTAAGCTTCAGAGGTGAGATTTTGAACCCAGTTGCTTTGATATAATTATAATAAAACAAACAAACAAATAATGCAGTTTCAGCATCTTAGTTCTCTCCACCACACATGCCTGGTATCTAATTACCCTTTCCCTTGTACCCTATTGCCTTACCTCCCCCACCCTCCAAGGGTACTGATTCCTTGTCTCGTGTGTTTGACCTTGTGGGCCCTTAGTTGGAATTCCCTCACAAAGGCAGGGGTCAGGTTCAAGAACTCTGTTACCAGTTCATCCTGGACAGAGAGAGTAGATTCCTTTGGGTAGCCAGAGCAGGTAGGATCTTCAGACCAATCAGAGATCCCCTCTGGACTCCCTCTTTAGATTGATAACCCATCTCTGACAGGTGCTAGCACAGATGCTTCCAATCTATGTTCCTCTCTGCTGGGTAGGGTGTAAGCTGTTTTGACATGATGTGCCTGTAACTGGCACATCATAAGGGTATATAGAATAATAAGGGTACATAAGAAAATTCTTCCTCTGGTCACTCACAACTTTTTACAGGTCCCAGGGGTGGCCCAACATACTTCACTACATCATGTAGAGTCTGTATCCAGAAATAGCACTCCCCTGGGGACCCTGAAAGGGCTGCTATTGCCTCCATTCCTCTAATCCTGCTTTTGATCCCCATGGGCCACTTTCCCGAGGTCAGGATTCCACTACCATGGTGGTCACAGATACCCTGTCTGTCTGGAAAGTCTCCCGTCAGACACTCAAGGCAGTTATTTTTTTTTTCTAGCATAAACTCCAGCTTCCATAGCCTGCTCACTCACCTTATCTCTGACTGAGACGCATAATTCATCTCCCACCATTAATTTCCCACTGCGAGGCTGCCTTCTCTGCATTGCACATCAAAGTTTATGTTCACATTATGTTCCACTGCAGACTAATGGCTAGGCAGAGTGAATAACCATATGCTGGAACAATGCATCTGAGGCCTCACTGATTGCATTGGGATGAGGGGTCCACCTTCCCAGTTACCATGGAGGTCTACTTCAGCTGGACCTGTCAATGCTCTTGCAACATATTTTTTTAAACTGCATATTCTACATTTGCTGCTGCTCTGAATTTTTATTGCATTCTTGTATCACATGTCCAACCTGGAAACTACCAGAAAGAATCAAGGACTCTCAGAGCCAGAAAGAATCTTGGAGATTATTGTGTCTAACTTGGATCTAAAATATGCTCTACAATATTCCCAACAAATGGTTATCTAGCATTTTCTTGAAGACCTCAAAGTTCTAAGCCAACCCAATACACTTTGGGTGAGCAATCATGGTTAGGAAATTATTTCTCATCCTCCTCCTCCTCCTCCTCCTCCTCCTTTTTTTTTTTTCTTCACTTTTTGGAGGGGGGAAGGGGGGCAATTGGGGTTAAGTGACTTGCCCAAGGGTCACATGGCTAGTAAGTGTTAAGTGTCTGAGACTGGATTTGAACTTAGGTCCTCCTGACTCCAGGGCCGGTGCTCTATTCACTAAGCCACATAGATGGCCCAATAAATTATTTCTTATATTAAAAACCTTACAAAAGTTGGAAGGCACCTAGGGAGGCTTGAAGTCATGTTAAAATGCACTACTGATGACTATCCAAAGGCAAACAAACCCTTGCAGTTGGTTATCAGATCTGACTGTTGAACCCAGACTGTTGGCCATTCTGCCCTAATTAGTTGGGTGAGATTCTTGGTAAATTCTTTGAAAACACACATTTCAAAACTGATTTAGCTCAGGGCTGTCATCAACTGGTGATGAGTCTAATACCTGGATGTGGAAAACATAATACTTTCCTGGAGGGAGGAGCCAGATACAAATCAGTGGTCCACCAAGTACAGTCTAAGAAGGCTAGGCTAGCCCAGTCAATACCTTGTTTCTTTGCAATGCCAAGATTCAAGAGGCTTAACCAAGTGGGAACATCACTTCCAGGGGCAGAGATTCAAGATGATGTTAGCCTTAAATTCTAGTCTTGCCACTCGTCACTGGAATAACCATGGCAAGTCATTTAATGCTTAGTTTCTTCATTGGTAAAATGAAGAAGTTGGACCAGATGGTTTCCAAAGTGAAACAAAACATGCAGTTATTAAGCATCTTCTATATGCTTGGCACTGTGATAGGTGCAGGTGATAAAATAAAACTGAAACTGTTCTTGCCCTCAAGGAACTTACAGTCTATCAAGGGAATATATAGTGAGATGGTACAGTGGGTAGAGAACACTGGACCTGGTGTCAGAAAGACCTGAATTCAAGCTGTGTGACCCTGGGCTAGTCACAACCTCTGTGCCTCCACTATCTCAACTGTAAAATGTGGATAATCACAGCACTCACTCCCAGGGTTGTCATGTGAGGATAAAATGAAACATTTGTAAAGCTCTTTGCAAATCTTAAAGTGTGATAGGAATGCTATTTATTTCACCTATTACTACAATATATCATATATGTATATGCAGATACACATCCATTCATAATAATCAGATTATTGCTCTTAGCATAGTGCCTAATACATAAGAAGGACTACATAAATATCAATTATTATTATTATATACATATATAGATATATCTGTAAATTGGCCTCAGGAAGACCAGCATTATTTGTAAGTGACGTGACTCCTGAGGCAAATCTTTTTAACCTCTATGGGCTACAGGTACCACATGAGCTTGTCTCCTCTCATGGATATAAAATGACTACTTATATTATACGTCACATATCATGTATAAATATAAATGTAACAAACTTAGGTAAAGACTTGCTTGCACCCAAGCTTGGGGGAAGGTTTTTGAAGGGTCCTGAAAGTGTTGAGATGCTATGTGTAAGTATCCACTATTTCTCATTTATGGGGAAGGAGATGAGACTCCATATAAGTGTGCAGTCCCTAGAGGGCACCCTTAACTCCTTCCCCCTGCTCGTCCCCCTCACTGAACTAAAAGGGGGCTGTGTATGTATGCATGCATGTATGTACGTATATATAGGTATATATACGTACATACATACATATATTATGTCAATATTGGCATACTATATATTAAGTGTGTATGAACATATAGTATTTATAATGCTCTGTATTATGTGTATACATAGCTGTATTTTGTATAGACACTTATGTCTATTATATAAAGAAACGTTTACAGACAGAATAGAAACAAAGGAATTAATAAGTGGGGCAGGGACAGGAGGGGCACTATTAGCTGGAGAAAGATACATGAGCTGGGCTTTCAAGGGAGCTATATATTCTAAGAAGCAGAGAGGAGGAGGAGGAGAAGGAAGAGAAGGAGGAAGGAGGAGAAGGAGGAGGAGGAGAAGGAGGAGGAGAAGGAGGAGGAGGAGGAGGAGGAGGAGGAGGATATGTTTCAGACATGTGTGCAGGTGCCTTCCAGTCTGGATCTATGACCCCATGATCCTATGACCTTTTTGAAATCTAAATGGGATCTGTGCTTTGCACATACCAATTAAAAATGACCAGTGACAGCCTGTATAGATATACCCCGCTGTCCTGTTTGCTCCTTGGATATCTCCATTTCCACACCTGGCAACACTGCAGGAAGAGCTGGATTCTCTTTCTTATCCTACAGAAGAGTCTATCAAGGATCCCACTCTGCTGTGCTCACTTCCCCTCTACTGCTTTTTCTTCTGACATAACATTAACTGTCCTGTGCAATGCATTAGTGACCCTAAGAAGAATGTATTGAAATGTGGCACATGAAAAGCTAGAGAGTGGAAGGAAAACATCAGCCCTGAACAGGAGGAGGGTTAAAGGTCTATTCCTAGAATGCTTTTTGCTTTTTTGGAGGGCAGTTGGGGTTAAGTAACTTGCCCAAGGTCACACGGCTAGGTTTTTGTTTGTGTGTGCGTTAAGTGTCTGAGGCCAGATCCGAACTTAGGTCCTTCTGACTCCAGGGCCAGCACTCTACTCACTGCGCCACCTAGCCACCCCCCTAGACTGCTAAGGAATAGCTGAATATGAATCATTCTGGCCAGGCATCAAGGAGGGCTAAGAGAAATTCCTCTAGGTTGGGCTTTTGGCACCTTCTGTTTCAGTCTGGAATTAGTTACTTGTGTATTAGAAAACCTTTGACCTGGATTTCTGAAGTGCTCTGTGGAAGTCCATTATCATCTTTTCCATCCTTCCTGTGACCACTGAAATTAGTTTGAAGGTTGCTTGCAGAGTTGTAAGAGTGATTTCCCTCTTGCCAACAATGAAAGCAAAAAAATTTGAGACAAAATGGCAGTCAATGGACATGATTAAAGATACATTATGGATACTTTTGCAAATTCACATGACTGATTATGTGTTAAAAACATCTTAGTTTTTACATTCTAGGGTCTATTAAATCTCCCTCTTCCTCTCTCTCTCTCTCTCTCTCTTCCTCTCTCTCTCTCTCTCTCTCTCTCTCTCTCTCTCTCTCTCTCTCTCTCTCTTTCTCTCTCCTCTGTCTCCTATCTCCCCCTTTCTCTCTCTCTCTCTATATATACATGTTTTTAAAAATTTTTTTCCTTCGTGCCTAACCTTTACTTTGATAGTCACAAAAGGTTTATGCCTCTAATATTATCATCATTTTGTAGATGGAGGAACTAAGGTATAGGAAGTTAGTAGAATTTCACTGAAACTGTTCAGTCAGGGATGAATTCTGTCAACTGGCTTTTTATTTTCATCCTCCCTTTATCCACCCCCACCCTCCTTGCTCCTTGTCAAGCCTTTTCTAGGGAATATTGTAATTGATCAGTGATCCTCACTCTCACACACTCCCTTGTGAGTGGCCCTTCTTAAAGTACAGTTTTCAATATACATCTTAACTCAGTGGTCCATTTTGCTTTGTACTACAGAAGGTTTTAAGCACCTCTGAACTCTGTAGCATGTGCAATAGGTGTCAGGAGATAGAGGGTAGAGGTGATGATGTCTATAATATAACTACATTTAACAAAAATGATTGCTCTTAGACCCTTGAACCTCTAGGAATACCTGGATGCTGGAGGATTGCCCAGCTGATAGAACTTTTATAGATGAAGCAATGGAAGGGAGCTTAGGGGTCATCTAGTCATGTAATCACAAGATCATAGGACTATTGATTTAGAGCTGCAAGAGATCTCCAAAGCCATCTAATTTCTCCCTCTTATTTTACAGATGATTAACTTCAGTCCTCGAGAAGGATCCCACTCTGCAGGGCTCAGCAGCCTTAGTTATCCCGAAAGTAACATGCCCTGAGTCTGATGGGTAGTATCAGGACTAGAATTCATATCTACTGATTTCTACTTCTTTCTTGAATAATTCTCCTGAGCCCAGTGAGGAAAAATAGTGATCCAAGAACAAAAGTGTAGAGGCATACTGGCTAGTGCGTAGAATGCTGGGCTTGGAGTTAGGGAGACTCAGATTAAAACCTTTTCTCTGTCATTTATAAACACTTAGGCAAGTCATTTTAACTTCTGCATTGTCTCAAGTGATCCCTAGGGTTTGCCTACTAAGTTACGAATAGTCTGTATCTGGAAGGACAGAAGAAGTGCTCTATGAGGATGAAAATCATAGTGTTACATAGAAATTTCC
Source organism: Gymnobelideus leadbeateri (assembly GCA_011680675.1). Lineage (NCBI taxonomy): Eukaryota > Metazoa > Chordata > Mammalia > Diprotodontia > Petauridae > Gymnobelideus > Gymnobelideus leadbeateri. The sequence continues at coordinate 69,694 of WOXC01008474.1, forward strand.
ATAAGAAAAAGATACTTTAAAAAAAAATCAAATGCTTTATTAACTTCTGTTTTACATCATTCATTTCCGCCAGATTTTGAGTTACAATTATTCCCCACCCCCCGTTTTTCCCCTACCCACCCTCCCAGAATAGCAGTCCCACAAGATATCACTTCCTCCAATCTGCTCTCTCCCATATCTTCTCCCATACCCCCTTCGACTTTTCCATTAGAGGAATCTTTGTGTCCCAATGCCTGCACATCTTATCTCCCAATTACAAGCAAAAGAATATTAATAATAGTATTTATATATATTTGAAACGTTTAATCTTAAGACCTCGAATTTCAGATCCATTTCCTTCCTCTCTTGTCACCCATTCCCTCTGGGAAGATAAGTAATTCAGTATATGTTGTACATGTCTAGCTATGCAAAACATTACCATAGTAGATATATTGTACAAGGCTGCTTATAATTCCCTCCCACTCATCCCACCCCCCACCTGGTCCATTCCCTACTTGATCCTGTCCCTCTTCTATAGTGGGTACTTCCAACCTCCCCTCCCCACAAGGATGCCCTCCCATCCATCATCTCTCCTCTCATCCCTCTTCCCCCTATTCTGCTGCAGGTTGAGATATCCCATTTAGTATGTATGTCATTCTCTCCCAGAACCAAATTCAATGAGAATGTGGTTTTGCCTTTTTGCCTTCCTATTCTTCCCCTCCCTTGCAACCACTTCCCCTTGCTTCTTCTACATGAGATAGTTTACACTACCCTGTCTCTCCCCATCTCCTCTTGCCACTTTCCTCTCTCACCTCATAATATCACCCCTTAAGTATCCTCCCTTCCCAACAAATTCAACCTGTGCCCTCTATCCATGTATAACTATAAACATATATACACACATTCACATATGTATTCACATGACCATACACCCTTCTTCAATTATTTTCATAATGAGAAAGGTTTCATCAAACACAATTATTGTTTTTCCATGTAGGAATGTAAATAGTAGAACTTTGATAAGTTCCTTTTGATTTCTTCTCCCTGATTACCTTCTCAGGCATCTCTTGCTTCTTGCGTCTGGATGTCAAATTTTCTATTCAACTCTGGTTTTTTCCTCAAGAATGCTTGAAAGTCCTCTATTCCACTGAATGCCCATATTTTCCCCTGAAACAAAATACTCAGTTTTGCTGGGTAGGTGACCCTTGGGTTCATTCCCAGCTCTTTTGCCCTCTGGAATATCATATTCCATGCCCTTCAATCCCTCAGTGTAGAAGCTGCCAGGTCCTGTGCTATTCTGATTGTGTTTCCACAATATTGAAATTGTTTCTTCCTGGCTGCTTGTAGTATTTTCTCCTTGATCTGGGGATTCTGGAACCTGGCTATAATATTCCTGGGAGTTTTCTTTTTGGGATCTTTTTCAGGAGGTGATCTGTGGATTCTTTCAAACTCTATTTTGCCCTCTGGATCTAAAACATCAGGGCAATTTTCCTTGAGAATTTCTTGAAGGGTGATTTCTAGGTTCTTTCTTTGATCATGGCTTTCAGGTAGTCCAATAATTTTTAAATTGTCTCTCCTGGATCTATTTTCCAGGTCAGTGGTTTTTCCCATGAGATATTTCACATTGCCTTCTAATCTTTCGTTTGTTTGCATCTGCTTAACAGCATCTTGATTTCTCATAAAGTCATTAGCTTCCATTTGCTCCAGTCTAACTCTGAAGGAATGAATCTCCTCAGTGAACTTTTGAGATTCTTTTTCCATCTGGCAAATTCGACTTTTTAAGGCATTCTTCTCCTCATTGCCCTTTTGGGCCTCCTTTGCCATTTGAGTTAGTCTATTTTTTAAGGTGTTGTTTTCCTTAGTCAGGCTGTTGACCCTCATTTCATACTTTTCCTGCATCCTTCTCATTTCTCTTCCCAATTTTTCCTCCACTTCTCTTATTTGATTTTTAAAGTCCTTCTTAAGGTCCTCTATAGCCTGCAACCCGCTCATGTTTTCCCTTGGGGCTTTTGGAGCAGGACTTCTGACTTTACAGCCCTCCTCTCACTCTATGCTTCGATCCTCTTTGCCCCCAAAGTAGGAGTCTAAGGTTGCATTTTTCTGTTTAATTTGTTTTATTTGCCTTGGCATGTTGCCACTTAATTACTTGACTTTTGGGCTTGTTGCCACAGTATGGCCTGGCGCCAGATGGGAACTTTCATCCAGAACGTGTGTGTGTGGGGGCAATTTCCGTTTCTGGCAAGCTGGAAATCCACCCAAGACCTCCACCCCAGATCACAATCCAGATCCAGGGAGGTTAAAGCAAGAGCGATTACCCCCCAAGACTGATCACTGGATCTCCCTACAGTTAGCAGGCCAGGAGCTGGAGGTGGTCTCTGAAAACTACAAAATGCCGTGTCTCCTCAGTGGCTTCTAGCCCCCAGGGGAGGAAGCCAACGCGTTCCCCAAATACTGGTCCCAAAGTCCATAGGGCACTAACCTCTCACTTTGTCCTAGCCATGCCTATGTTCATAATTCTGGAATCGCCACAGCTACTGGTGTTCTGGAGTCCCTCCAGCCAGCCGCTGGCCCAGCTGCCCTGGGGCTAAAACCATGACTCAGGTGGACCTGTGTTCAGCTCCCCACGCACTGCGCGCTGCCAGCGCTGTGCTGGTCCTTCCTGCAGGGCTGCTGGGCTGTCCTCAGTGGGAGGTTAGCTTCTCTGTGTCGTTCTGTGGGTACTGGGGCTCCAGAAGTTGTTCAGAGTCCCCTTTTACATAGTTTGGAGGTAGTCTGGAGGGAGAGTGGCTTGGATGTGCTGTTTCTACTCCGCCATCTTCGAAAAAGGTACTTTTTAAATGTAATTTACAATAGGAAAAGAACTCACTTTTCCCCATGAAAGGACAGACTATGAAAACAAGGGAAGAAGGGAGTGAGGGTGGAGGGCAGTGTGACTTGTCACTGAAGAATGAAACACAATTCAATGGGATTTCAGGAGAGTATCTTGCAAATTAATCTGGGTCTCATATTTTGGGGGTTCTGATTTAGTTTTTATGATGAGATTGCTTTCTCTGATTTGCCCCAGTGCTTCTAGAATATTATGACTGAGATTGGGTGAAGGGGTCAGCTCAAAGATACTTTTCTTATTTTGGTTCCATGGTATTAATTTCATGATTTATTTCACTACTATTGATTGACCATATTCTTTGGTTCTACAGCTGGGGTTTCCCAATTTCTCTGGCAAAGATGTTTCCATGGTAACCTGTCACAAGTGAAGGCAAAATTATAGAGAAGTCAGTGGATCACCAACCTGGGGATCAGTCTTTCCTCTAAATTGTTTTATGATTCTGATTATTTATTAAATGTACTCATTAAAACCCATTCTTTTTCATCTTTCAGTACATATGTATATATATATATATATATAATATACATAATACATATATATATGTCTATGTATATTTTGATGTTTCATGCTATTTTTCAGAGGTCAGTGATTTTGAGCCATCACTTTTCACTGAAGGTCTTGAGTGTATGTTTGATTAAACAGGTAACAATAATTATACAAATACTTGATCATTAGACCTCATTGGCTAAAGTTTATTCTGGTTTAAGGGTGTTAGGTGATGATGAATTACAAGGGTAGTAAGCAAAACATGATTTTTAATTCTTATATTGTGGGATAAGGATAACCCCTTACTCATGGGTGTTAGAATGGATTCCAAAAAAATGGCCAGGTTTGGGGCTCTGAATCATGAAATTTCCAATATGTCAGTATTGAAAGATTGACTCAGTACACTGCATTTTTCTGTCTTAGCCAAGATATTGTTCTATATTACTTGCCATGGCAAGCAGAGAGACCTTCAATCATAGATATAATATCTTGGTATCTTGATGAAGCTTTTCTGACTGAGCCAAGGAGAGGATTTTCATAATTTTAGAAAACAAAAATCAAATGCAAGTGGTACAAAGTCAGCTGGAAGATGGAGATACAGAGTTTGAGACTGATGAGGGTGTACAACACTGTGGCTTGGTAGACAAAGGAATTTCTGAAATGTTCTAACAAAGGTAAAATACGAATGTATCCATGATTACATCAAGATGAACAGGTATTTCTCCTTTGTTCTACTTGGGATCAACAAAGTTTTCTGCAAGAGAGGTTTCTCCTATTCTTAGACCTTTCTAGCAATGTCAAGCAGTCCAGAAGCACAGCAGACTAAGAGAGACATGGTTCCACATCAGGATGAGGTAAAATTACAGATGTTCTCGATGTTCCTATGGGGTTAATATACTTTATAATAGTACTCCATGGATTCCTTGCATGAATTCCTTGCCCTTCAAGTTCCCTGTACTGGAAAAGGGAGGGTCATGAGTAATGTGAGGGTTTGTAGGATTGGAGTAAACTCCAGATCCAGGAAGTCAGAGGATACTCTAGAATCAGACATAATTACTTTTGAAATCCATTACTTGGTGGTATGGAGGAGCTATTGTGTTGATAAAGGTTGTTGCACAAGTATTGAGCACCGCAGGGCTTCTTCCACAGAATTCTAGAAATGTAGAATCTCAGAGTTGGAAGGGATTTCAGGGGTCATCTAGAGTTTAACACATATCTCAATTAGATGCCTCCTCACAGGTGACTATCTTGGCCCTGCATGAAGACCTCCAGCGAAGTGACCTCCTGAAACAACTGATGCTATTTTGGGATAACTAGTTATTAGATTTTCCTACATAGAGCCCAAAATTAGCCTCTTTACAACATCTGCCCATTACTCATAGGTTTTCCTTCTGAAACAAAAAAGAGGAGAAGTCTAATCTTTCTTCTATATATCTTCTTAAGACAACAGTCTTGTGTCTCCTAAGTCTTCTCTTCTCCAAGCTAATCACCCCTTGTTCTTTTATCTGCCTCTCCTCTGACATGATCTCCAGCCTCTCCATCACTCTAGTTGCCTTTCTTTGGATGAACCCAAGTTTGTCAGTGTCCCACAGTGGATAAGGTGCTGGATATGGAATCAGAAAGACCTGAGTTCAAATACTGCCTCAGATAATTACTATCTTGTGACCCTGGGCAAGTCTCTTACTTGTTGCCTCCCTCAGTTTCCTCCTTTGTCAATTGAGGCTGAAGATAGCACTTTCTTCCCATGGTTGTTGTGAGGATCAAATGAGATATTTGTAAAGTGCTTTGCAAGCTCCAAATTGTTACATAATGCTAGCTATTAGCTATTATTACTCTAAACGGGATCTGATTGAGTGAGAGTAGAGCAGAACCATTTCTTTTCTCCTTTCATACACTATGTCTCTCTTAATGGAGCCCAAGGATTTGTTGGCTTATTTTTTACCATCATGTAATTGACTCATATTAATCTGTAGATCATTAACAATACCAGAGATTTCTCATGTGAACTATCTTGTCACATTCTACCTCTTCAATGTTCATGTGGCTGATATTTTGAACCCTGGTGTAAGACTTCACAGCTATCTGTATTAAATGCCATCTCTTAGATTCAGCCCATCATTCTAACTAGTTATGATCCTTTGAGATTTAATGTCATCCATGTTAGCCCAACTTTTAAGGGCTAAAAGATCATTGGGATTGAATATACCATTAATATGTTAGCTGTCATGTTTTCTGAAAATTTGATATGAACTCCAAATAGTTGTTTTGTATTTATGATTTTTAATAGTTCTGTATATATTTATACAGGGGGTCCCAAAAGTCTTAATGCAGTATTAAGCCATTAAAGTTGCGCTGATGTTTTTGGGACTCTTTGCCTATGTACATATAGTCTTACTAGATAGAATATAAGCTCCTGGAGGTCAGTGACTATTTCTTTTTTGTCTTTCTATCAACAGATTCTGGAATAGGAGATTCTCTGTCACATCCTTTATATGGGAACACAGAAGATTTCTCTTTAGTTCATGACAAGTTAACAAATAGTAATTTCTATTTAGCACATTTGCAGCCACAACTATTTATATTTTCTTCCCATTAGTCTATGGTCTCTATCCTGAGAAGGGAATTGTAGACTTACATATTTCTTGGAGTACAAGGAACTGCTTCCTTCTCAGCAGAAAGGAGATGCTTAGCAAACACTTTTGAATGATTAATTAATCTTTACCCTCATTTGAGGATAAAGCTATTGAAATAACCTAGGACAAAAGAAAGCTTCCTGGGGGCACTCCATTAGAGACTTTCTGTCAAATTGACATTGATTCATTTCATTTCATTTTTGGTTTCTTCTGACAATATTATTTGACTCTACATAAAATACCAGAAAAGGGTTATATTCACCAGATTTGACAAGTTTCAGGAGATTCTCTGTCACATCCCTTATATGGGAACACAGCAGATCACTCTCTAGTTCATGTCAAACTAACAAATGGTAACAACCATTTAGCAGAGATTTAGCAACTACCACTATTTATACTCCCTCCCTTCCCCCCCTCTTCCCCTTTACCATTCCTGGATAGCCTCTAACTTTAGGAAGGAATTGTAGAACTTCACATTCTTTGGAATACAATGAGCTGTTTCCCTCTCAGAATCTAGATGGCCTCTCAATAGGAAGAACCCCATTCCTGTTCCTTAACTTCAAATGCCCAGGACCCCTTTCCTCTTCTCTCTGTGTCACGTTCTTCTACCCTCCAACCACCTGCCATAGGTTAGGTTTCTCCCTTGCTTCTCCAGATTCATTTCTTCTTTTTTTTCTCCTTAGCTTTTTGAAGTACTTCTTTGACATGCAGCCCCTCCCTTTGGGTTACTTCTCTAACTTTTACTAGTCCTCACAGGCTGGGTTCCCATAGTTAATAGTTGTAAAGCACTTAGCACAGTATCTGGCATATAATAGATGCTATATAAATACGAGTTATTATTATTACTCATAACAAAATCACACAGCAAATTTCCTTTTTAGTTGTGCCTGTGCACTGGGATGGTGGCTCCATTGTTGTAGGCTCTGGGGTTGGCCACACCAAAGGTTTGGTTCTTACCTCTTTTAGGAAACAGATATGCCTTTATGTGTGCTTAGCATGGTTCTGGATTTTTCAGTTTCATACCTGACTGTATCTTGGTTGGGAAGCTGGTTGACTACAAAATGTCTTGGTTTTCCATAATAGAGGTACAGTGGTTGACCACATTGTGGATGCACTGACAAGATGACCTCTGGAGAGAAGCATTCCTTTACATGGTTTCAGGAAGGGGGACAATTCTTGTGGCAAAATAGCTTTGAGGCTTTTTTATTGTTTCTTAGAGACTCTCCATTGAGCATTGGTTAGTTTGGATGCAAAAGCTTCTAAAGTCATTTTGGGTCAACAGAGAGATTAGGTGAGTACAGGCAACAAAAGTGTTAGAACTTCATTGGCTGTATAAAAAAATCAGGATTCAAAAATATAAAAAAATAACCATGTCAATGAGTTGCTATTTAAAAGAGTTAAATTTAAGTCCTACTTAGGCTAAAGAAAATCACTAGCATAGGATAAAGAGGATATAATTAAGAAAAACCTCTTGTTAAAAACAAAAAGACTTGGAATGTTGTGTGGACTTTAAGCTTAACGTCAATCACCAATATTATGTGGTGGCAATGAGATCTTATGCTGACTCAACAGGTGCCTATTATAGAAAAATAAAAGAGCTGGATTCTTTCTTTTTGCTGCCCTGATCAGACTACACCTGGGGTGTGGTTGGAGGGCAGGTCATCTGATCATAGATCTAGCACTGTTCAGTATGCCACATTGACTCAACACACAAAGCCTAGGCTACTTGCAATATTCTTGGGAGGCAAGTGTCTTGTAACCCTTAAAAAGCAAGATAAATGGGAGTCATTATTTTTAGACATCCAGGTCATCACCTCACATTCCTCAAATACAGCCATTGTACTGGAATCTCCCTACAATACAAATGGGAATTGGTCCACTTGTGGGTACACAAGGAACAGAAAAGGTCCTATGGGAACTAAACAGAGACATCCTAGTGTTAATGGCAAATTGTCTCTGTGGTGTCAGTATGGGCTTTTTCATACACAAAAGAGCATTGGAAAAGTTCTGCAGAAAGGTAAAGTTGCCCACATTCTACCAGTTGAAAGAATAAAAGGAGAACTATCAGGGTCCAGGTTTCTGTGCTCCAGTAATTTCCCTAAGGGAAGAGAACAGCTAATTGGGGTGCTCGACGCATGCATGAAGCAGTTGATGTTGAAAGCTGGTAGCTTTATATTTTTGGAATTTTCTGTTTGGTCATTCCTACAGTCTTGGATTGTTGGGTAAACCGACATTTGAGATTCCCTTCTTCAGGGGAATGTGGACACAATAGATCCCCCCATATCCTGGGTGCCCCCAAGAAGCAATAGAAGCTTACAAGATGCAAAAGGCCATGTATTGGAGGGGAAAATTGATGGAAGAAGAGGATCTGGATTTGAATTCTGATTCTATCACTGATCAATCTTGGGCGAATAACAACTTCTTCAGTTTTCTTGTCAATCAAATGAAGAGGTGGGAATAGATGAGATCCCTTCCAACTCTAAATCTGTAATAATAATGACATTTATGTGGGCTTTAAAACTTGCAAAGGACTTTACCTAATTTCATTTGAGCCTTACAGCAAATCTTAAGACAAGAAATATTATCACTCCTATTTTATAGATGAGGAAACTGAGGCACCTAGGTTAAATGATTTGTTCACAGTGAGGTAGCTAATGCCAAGGCAGGTGAACCTAGGTTTCTTGACTTTAAGACTGGTAGGCTATCCATTGTGCTACATAGCTTTTCCATGAACCTATAAACTATATGATCCTACAATTAGTGTTTGGGGCTTTCCAAGAATCACTGGGGACTGAATTTCTCACTGTTAAGGTCTCAGAGTCACTGCCTCAGTGGTGTTCTGGAAACACTGCAGTCAGGAGGTGTTCATTCAAGCAGCAGATAGATGAATTTGTAGATGCTCTTTATATCACCAATGTTTTCTTCATGACTACTCCTGGCCTCCTCTTCTTGCTCTGATTGCTTCTGCAACCTTTGTAAGTAAGACCAAGGACAGCTTTTGAGTGATCCAATAAAGAACGCAGATCCAAATATACTCTTGGTATTTGCTTAAGCTATTAAAATCCAAATGAGGCACAGAAAATGCTTGCAGGAAGATGGAGGGAGTGGGGCATGTGGCATTTGGACTCCCTATTTAAAAGCATGGCTACTTTTAAATATCATAAGGGAGCCCATTCCTCTTGTTTCTCTAATTCTCAATTCGTTTTAATCCATACTTTGCTACTGTAGAATCATGGGAGGCTAGAATCTGTTATTAGTAGTCTTTTATTGCCAGGTTTGTCAGGCTGTAAAATGTAATCAAACTCTTGTCTACCCCTCTCCCCCACCTCCTTAGGATGAAATTGCCTACAGGTGCATCTATGCTCGTATAGTTCTACATGCCAATGAGCTACTGCTTACACTGTACTGCCTGGCTACCCCAGCTGGGAAAGGCTGATGGACCCAGACTCTCACTTACATGCCAAATGGTGCCAACCTTCCACTTTCTGACTCAGTAGAATACATCTTATCACCTGTAGCTTCCCACAGCTTACACTCCTGTTGCAAAACTTGATTATATGTATTGCTTCTCCAGGTGTGATTCCTCTCCCCACATTTGTGCACTCTGGGAGTCAGGGTTGATAACGCTTGTATGCTGTTTCTCACTCTCTTTAATCCCTTTCCCTTTTCTATGTCCAGCTAGTACCAGGGTCTGATGGCTGTATGCCCCAGTTTTTAGAGTACAGTTAGAAATCCACTGTCTTGCCAGCCACCATCTCCCAATGCTTGTTGGCTCTTGGATAAATCCCTAAAAATGGTTACAGAATAATGTTGCTGTCATATTATTCTATCCAGTTTGCTGAATATATTCAGCATGGCCATGGACAGATAAAGCAGCCAAATCACCTATATTACCTCAAAGGAAAACAGAGGACCAGCATAACATTTCCAGAAGACTATTGAATAGATAAAATACTGGTAGTCTGTTACATCTCACAATTAATATATATTGGATCCTCAGAAAAGCCTTTGATGCTCAACAGTTGGAAGGGATCTGATGAACCACATAGGTGGTGCAGTAGACAGAAAGCTGGGTCTGCAATCAAGAAGACTTGAATTCAAATTCAGCCTCAGACTTATTAGGTGTGTGACTTTGGGCAAGTCACTTAGCCTTTTCAAGCCTCACTTTCCTCATCTGTAAGATGGGAACAACAATAACAATGATAATAATAATGGCACCTACTTTATAGGGTTATTTTGAGGATAAACTATGTAATATAAATAAATGTTACATATAAATGTTAATAATAATAATTATTACCTAGTGCCTTGGGAACTTACCTGCAAGCCACCATAAATTTCTGTTACTACTGGGCTTCCTCTGCAAATTTACTGCCAGACAAAGAACTAGGAAAAACAATTAAGTCAGTGTCACTTGGCATGTTGGTACTGACTGGTACCCGTGAGGAATCAAATTTCAGCTAAAACTAGATGCTTGTTAAATGATGTGGATTGAGTGTGAGCATCGGTTGAACTTCCCTGGGCATAATGGCATATGTCAGTTTCCAAGAAAGTTTGACCTGGAGCAACACCAGATCATGTCCAACATAAATAAGATAAAAGGGGAAAGGCAGGCAGGCAGCTTTCTGTAGTGAAGATAATCTGTGACCCCTGAGACTGGGCTTGGTGCTGGTTTGCCCAGGTGCTCTGGCACACTCATGGGACAAAAGTAAAAACTATCAGGACAGAGACTGGCTGTGTGGCAAATGTCATAGGGACAGAAGGAGGCACAGTTTGTAGTAGTCAAGTCTGTGGTAGTAGCTGGGAGACTGCTATGGCAGAGCATTTTGTGGTTCATCAATCAGAGAGGGAGCTGCTTAGTTTGAACAAAAGCCTGCTCTCTGTGTGTGTGTGTGTGTGTGTGTGTGTGTGTGTGTTCACACTGGTTTCTCTGACTATCAAAGACAACGGGTATGCAAAGAGAATAACTGGTCTTGCACCCTTAAATTTTTTTCAGGAAAATCACAAGAATATAGGAAGACAATATTATTTTTAGCATTAGAAGTTTGAAATAGATTAATGATGTATCAGAGCCTAGAAGGGACCTTAGAGATCATCTAATCTTACCCCTTCATTTTGCAGATGAGTGAAATGAGGTCCAGAGAGGAAGAGTCACTTACTCCATCTTGCAAACCTGGCCAAAGTCAGAATCAGCAATGTTCTAGAGCAAAACATTCAAATTTCAGTGTTTGTTCTCCAGAGGCTGATGAATGCTATGAACCATAATGGAAGTTATTGTTTTGATGACTGTCTAGATTTAAGAAAGCAATAGAAAATCTGTCAATAATGTATATTACACTAAAAAGTGTGTTTTCTGTACATTTCCATTCAGAGATCTGGTTGTTAAGTATTCACTAGCACACCCCTGGACACAAATAGAGTAATAGAGATTGAACTAGAATCAATGTCTCCTGACATCTCTTTTCATTACAGAACCCTCTAGTTCCCAGAGAGGTTATAGGTAAGTGATATTTTGCCCAATGTTTTGCTTAAATTTTTTATATCATTATTTACATCACAGTTCTTTGATCTACCAACCTATTAGGCCTATCAATATGATAGGACTAGTTTAGTATTATTTGCTCTTAGAGAACCCATGATGGCTCCTTTATTCTTGTCTAAATGCTCAAAACAATTTATCCAGTAATCTGTTGTAGAATTTTGGCAGACTTGGGGGCGGCTAGGTGGCACAGTGAGTAGAGCGTTGGCCCTGGAGTCAGAAGGACCTGAGTTTGGGTTTGGCCTCAGACACTTAACGCACGCACACACAAACAAACAAACAAACAAAAACCTAGCTGTGTGACCTTGGGCAAGTTACTTAACCCTAATTGCCCTCCAAAAAGCCAAAAAAAAAAAGAATTTTGGCAGACTTGATGTAATATTGACCATTCTTCAGTTCTTGGCATCCACTTGCTCAGTGGTCTTGAAAATTGGGACATTTGCCCATCTGGAATATTCTGGCATCTTTCTTGTTCTTCAAGAATTCTCAAACATACTGGCAATTGCTCTGACATTACGTCCATGAATTCCATCAGTTCTCTGGATGATTCATTTAGGCTTGAAAAATTAAATTTACTGAAAAGAGCTAGGCACCTCCTCATTATCATCTTATTTATCTTTGGCAATAGATCTTTGTTGGAAAAACAAAATAGGAATTGAGTACATTTGCTTTTTCTATGTCATATATTAACATTATTAACAGTACCCCAAACTTTGGGTTTATAATCAATTTTGGGAGGGGTTCTCTAAAATCATTCATGTTGGCTCATTTTGTTGTCACCTAGATCTCTTGGGAAAAAGTAAGCTCTCTAAAGATGTGGGTACAAAATCTGTGGCTTCGGTGAAAACATACAATGTAATAATGCATAACACATATATGACAGTCTTTATTTCACTAAAAAGAAAGAATGCAGAAAAACATAAAAACATACCTCAAATGAGTATTGCTTTACACCTTAGGAGACTCCTCCTCAGATATGAAATAGGCACTAGTACACCAAGGGTTGCTGTTTGGCCTTCATTCTTGAAGAGGACCATGATATCAAGGAGATGATGCCATGACATGCAAGTATTAGATTTAAGTGAGGGAGGGCTGTGCAAAGTCACCAGCCTCATTATCTGCTCTGGATCCATCTGGGTTCAGTGGCAAGATATAGATCAGGACAACTGGAGATGGTCCTGGATGCAATGGGAGACTTTGGGCCTTTTAAGCTAAGGGTTTTTTTTAACTGGTCTCAGTTTGACAGAGGCAACACCCATTCACTGATTAAGGTTGGTAAGAAAAGAGGTAGAGAGTAATTTCTTTACTTAGTCAAAAAATAATCTGGGAGGGGAAGACAGTTAGGGTTTCCATCCCAAACAGAAATAATTGCTATTTACATTCATCCTGAGCCAATCGTGGCCCAAACAAAATGGGGCTTGACTTGGAACCTAGGATTTCTGAGGTTTCTAGAATTTTAGAGCTGAAAGAAGCCCTGGAGATTATCTAGTTTGATCATCTCATTTTACAGATAGAAAACTCAAGACCCAGAGTGGCTATATAAATTATCTAAGGTCAGAAAACAAGTTAATGGAAGGACTAGAACCCGTGTTTCCTAATTTAAAGAACCTCATACAATACCCCCAAGATCTTTTCATATTTTAACATTTCTTTATTCTTGATCATTTCTTCTTGGAGAAAATAAAAATGTGTTTTTATGCCTTTTTTAATGTTATTAGTCAGTATGGGTTCTAAAATATCTCAGGATTCTAGCTTTTACCCTAGATTCTCCATCTTCTCTATTTCTGTCTCTGATTGGTCCCAGAGTTTCTGACAATGGACCTGACTTGTAGCATATGCTCTTTTATTTGTCATCCCTGCCCTATGTGTGAGTGTATTCACAGATTCATGGAATTGTAGAATTGGAAGGGGCCATTATCTAGGGGAATCATTTTTTTTTTTTTAAAGCAATTGGGGTTAAGTAACTTGCTCAAGGTTACACGGCTAGAGGGCAATTGGGGTTAAGTAACTTGCCCAAGGTTACACGGCTGGTTTTTGTTTGTGCGGATTAAGTGTCGGAGGCCGGCTCCGAACTCAGGTCCTTCTGATTCCAGGGCCGGCGCTCTATTCACTGCGCCACCTAGCCGCCCCTATCATTTTTTTTTTAAAGAAAATGTCATGTGTTCCAATTAAAAAGCTCCTGGCCAAGGAACAGAGAAAGCAAAGGTTAATGTGAGATGATAGCAGTTAGTCTTCTGCTCATGAGATAGTTTTCTGGAAAAGATGATGCTTTTAGGGGCTTGGTTAGAATTGAGAAAAAGGTAAATTGGGGTAGAATCTGAAGGAGGAAGGATCCCAGGCCAGGATAATGGAAAAGAACTGAGTCTTGAGAAGTCAGGTTGACACATTCAGGAAGGAGAATCACATAATTTAGGCAAATACCAAAGAAATCCCTGATGAATACAATTAGGGAACCACTGAAATAGTGAATATGATAAAGCTATCTTATAGTTTTCTAAGTATTTGATTTTCTTCTGTCCCTTCTTGGAGCCATTACAAAACAAGAGAGAGCAATTTATTACTTTGTGTCACTCATCAACATCTATCCACAAAATGTTTCATGCTAATTACACTTGAAATGCAAATTCTGATGTGATTGTAGGAACCACTATCGTTTTCTCTGTATCATATTTCTTTCAAGCAGTAATCATAAAATCTTGACAGATTTGCTATAAATGATCCCATTTCAGAAACCACCAGCTCCCAAAGCAGCTGGTCTCTACAAGAGAAAATCTATTTCATGAGATGGTATGGCTTCTGGGCAATTCACATATTGAATTGAACTGAATGAAAATTTATTCCCTTTAAACACAGAATCTAGTTTTAAAGAAAACATGGGAACTTAGAATAATGACAGGATTTTTAGAGACCTAAGAGATTGTTTAGTTCAATGTTCTCATGTTATAGATGAGAAAAGTGAGGCGAGGAAGAGAGAAGAGAGGAGAGAGAGGAGAGAGAGAGAGAGAGAGAGAGAGAGAGAGAGAGAGAGAGAGAGAGAGAGAGAGGAGGGATGTAAAGCAAAGTAGATAGGAGAGGAGAGGAGGAGTGGGAGGGAAAGTGACTTGTCTCAGGTTACATAATTGCTATTGACAGAGCCAGTATTCAAACATATTTTTTGGCTCCAGACTAATTGTACTTTCTTCTACATCATACTGTCTTTTCCTCTAGAGCCAGGAGAGGCATTTTGGAATAATGGATAGAATGCTGGACTTGAAGTCAGAAAAACCTAGGTTTAAATCCTACCTTAGAGACTTATGTCTCTGTGATCTTGGACAAGTTACTTAACCTGTGTCAGCCTCAGTTTCCTTCTCTATAAAATGGGGATTGTAATAGCATCCACCTCATAGGGTTGTCGTAAAGAATGAATGAGATAATGTCTGTAAAGTTTGTTGTTAACTTTAAATGGCCCCATGAATGGGAACTAGTATTAGCCAGACCCATAACTCGAGCCTCCTGATTCCTGGTCCAATAGCCTTTTCATCAAAGCAGTCATTCAGTTAGTCAGCAAGGATTTAGTAAGTCCTTACTCTGTGCCAGATAACTATGTTAAGCACTGGGAATAAAAATACAGATAAAAAGAAAGACAGTTTTTGCCTTTAAAAAGCTTATATTCTAATATAAAGGAAGCTGGGGAAAAGGGGTGGGGAAGGGATGAAGATACTAAGTACAGGGGTCAAGGCAGGAGTGTAGCCTAATGAAAAATGAAAATATGGCTCACCTGGATGCGCTCTTTAAATGGGAGTTCTGAGAGGAGCCATCCAATCAAAGGTACTTCTGAGATGTGAATTCCAGGACTGGACTGCTCTGTCAGGGGTAAGAGGTTTCTAGGGGCATGGTAGAAGTCCCAGGTATAGCCTGGTCATAAATGAAGCCGAGGCTGCATTTCAAGCACAGCCAACCCTACAATTCCACATCCTGAGTCCCATTCTTTGCTGGCGCATATTTTTGTCCTTTCCTCAGTGTGTCACTTCAATGTTTTTCTTTTCAAAGCTATCCTAAATGAGCTCTCTCCTCAGATGGGGCTCTCAGTGTGTGCCCTATGGTGTATGGGAAAGGGTGGACCAGGGACATTTCACAGAAGGTAGCTCACATCCCAGGACAATACTCTTAATCATTGTTATGCCTGGATTTTTCTCCATGTCTTTTAGAGTCTTCCTATTGCTCTACAAGATAGGAAAATCTTGTACATTTGGACGTACTTTCCCACTTTGTGGCAAGGTTAGCCCTAATGAAGAAGAGAGATTCTTCTTGGATTCCTCTTTAGCTTTTAATCTCAGGAGCTGAGAGTATAATGCAAAGGACTGTGGGGAAGAGTCATTGGCTCGGCAAAGTTAAACTCTGGATAGGATAAGGGGGCAGAGCAGGAGGCTGCAGAATACAGTGGAATGAGTTCTGAATTTAGAGTCAGAGGATTTGAATTTGATTTGAATCTTGACTTAGATCCTTATTACCAGTATAAATTTATCTAAGTCTGTGAGTCTTTCTTGGTCTATAAAATGCAGGATTTTGTACTAGATGTCCCTTAAGGTTCTTTCTGGGTCTAAACCTTGGATCCTTTGATCCTGGGTGTTTCTTAGTGGAAAAGAGGCCTTCTCTACTACATGACCCTTGAGAGTAAGGAGAGAAGAAGGAACATTTGCTGCCTGAGCTCTTGCCCTTTGGTTTGAAGTGAAAAGGAACATAGTTAGAGGGATCTCAGGGGTTTGCTGGTAAATGTTTAACATCTGACTCTCCAAAGGAAAAAAAATCACACATGACACACTTTTAAATTTAATTTGCTTTATTAATCTTTTTCTCCATCATTTTTTTAGGTTTAGACTAGGCTAGTAAACTGTAAACTCCTGATTTAGACGATCAATAATACAACAAATCAAGCATTGATTTGTAGCATCTTTTCATTTCTAAGATTGAAATGGCACTGAAAATTTAGCAACTGGCTTGAACAGATGTAAGGACACAAGATTTGTAGGGAAGACTATCTTGCTGACTATACCATTTATAAGGATGTGAGATCTGTTCCACCCTGATTATGCCAGTTGTAGGGTGGCAAACTGTCCTTGAGAATATTGAGATGCCAGAAAAAGATAGACTTGTCCATGACAGTTTAGAAGTGAAATATGTAGATTTATTAGTTTAATTAGATTGTTTTAAAGGGGTTTACTCATGAGACCAGTTGTCCTGGGGTGGCAGCAATATTAAACAGAGTAATGAATCCCTGCACCAACCCCAGGCCAGGTCAGATAATGTACAGAAGGTGAACAAAGAAGGAATAGTGCCAGGGACCACCCAGGGTTGTGTGCAAGTTCTCCCATGGGAAAAACTTCTTTTGCTGTTTACATTTATGCAAAGTAGCTTACATTTGCTGTGGAGTCATAGGTCATACTTTCACATTCTGGCTCTCACTATTCACTCTGCCCCCATGGCCTACTTATGCAATCTTTTTGATAATATCTTCCACAAAGTTCCCTGAGTGGTAGACAAATGGTTTCATTAACATGGAGGAAGCAGAGGGGCCTTCCAATGAACTACATTGGAGGCACAACCCACAAGTGAAATATAAGCACAAGTAGGGAAGTAACATAACCAATAAGAAAATTACCACAATTGCTAACAGTTTTTCTTTCACCCTACTTCAAGGGAGGTAAAGAAAGAATCAATGGCATGTAGTGATTAGTGGGAAAACTGAATTTCTGAACTTAACTCACAACAGACCTGCTGAATTTTTGAACTAAGTTAGGAGACAAAGAAACATGCCCATGGTTTGAGCAATTTTACAACATACTGGGGCTGATACAGAATAGAATCGATTACAAAATAGAATAAAAATAATTTGGAATGGAAGACTTGTCACAATTTTCCCTGACTGCTTAAGATAAGGAGATTGACCAATCACAGTGCAGGCCTTAGTAAGAATATTTAAAGCTATGGACTAATTGTAGAAGGGAAATTCACATGATACCAAGATGACTGATGTAGCAGCATCCCCAGGATGGCTGCCAACACAGGTTCTTAGATTGGCTTTTCTAAAGGAAAGCAACTCAAAATGGGTTAACAATCTTGCTTTAACCAAACATATGTCACTTACCTAGTTCAGGGGGAAAAGGACAGCACCCCAAACTTCATAGAATACAGAGGTTACAAGCAGATAACAAATACAGAGAAACGTATCAGCAGATAGGTCTCTAACTGTCTGACCATTACATCCATACCTAGTCAGTTACCAGAGAGGGAAACATCAACATCTGGGTTTTTCAAAGCTGGGGGGCTCAAAAGCTGCCCAGAGTCTCCTCTGGGTCAAATCACAAAACTCTTCTCAAAGTAAGCCCCCAAACAAAGCCTCACATCAGGGTTTATATAGCCTTCTCCTGGCTCAGAGAATGTCACAAAGCTCTTGACCCACTCCCCTATTACGGAGCACCAAGTTGTGGGTGTTCCTGAAAAGCAAGCCTCCTGTCACAGGCTCCAGGTGCACTTAAGCCTATCAAAGGTCCTAGGGGCAGAGAAGATATTAAATTCCCATTCCCATAACACTGAGAGAATTCCATATGCAGATACAGTGAAACAAAAGGCCAAAGTAGTGCAATAATGACCATCAACATTAGCTGACATTGGGTCTTCTTGCACTTTAGTAGCCAGCTCCCAATGTCCAACAAATTTCATCTTGGATTTCAGATGTCCTATGTAATCATCTGATCTCTGGAAACATCTTCTCTGGGGGTAGCTCTGAAGTGTACTCCTCTTTGGTGGATTTGTGTCTTTGGTTCCAAGTTACCTGTAGAGACTCCTTAGAAGTTCCTGCTAAAATCTTATATAAACAGAACTTAATACAAGTTAGTATAGCCTCTCAAATTTTACTTCTTCAATAACTAGCTCATTTGGTGAAAATTAGCTTAAACTTTGTGACTCTGATCTTATTACAATAAGGCTATAATTGCAACATCAAATTAGTTCACTTGAAACTTCAGAGAATTTAGGTTTTTACATGCCCCAGTAGATTCATTTACATTTGACACACAGGATTGTTTGATCTTGTTGCTTTCTAAAAATTTTTCCACTCCAGCTAATTCTAGTTTCAGTCAAAGGATCAGATGTTATTAAGGATCCAATCCTATACATGAAACTATAGGTAGGGTAGAGGTTTTCCACCCCAGGTGGATAGTTACAGAAATGAATTTTCTTACAAGAGGCTGACTTTACTTTAATTGCAACAAAAGGACCCAGAATGGAATGTGTAGATACACTAAGTAATTCCCAATTGTATACAGAGAACACTGTACATCAAATGGGTTGAAGTAAAACACATTCAGTTGTTAAACATTTAAATGGAATAGATATTTCACAAACATTATTTTCTACTAAGATGACTGCAATGAAATTCTATTCCTTAAATCAGAAGAGGTTTCTGACTTTAACCTCATAAATTAATAGATTCTTATCTTTGTTTCACAAGTTTAAACTTTTGTCTAATTATTCCTATAGCAATCTGAAAAAATGAAATACTTCAGATATTTAATTTTATAAATGATTATCTAAGTATTAGCAGGCAGATGACAAGCTGAAGTACTAATTTGCTTGGTCGTTTAGGATATGGAATGATTACACATTCAGATTGAGAACAGTAAGACATTACATACTTGCATTGTGCTAATATCTTCTGCTGACCATTTGCTATGATTATAAAAATTTGATATATAAAATAAGCAGTGAAATGATTATAACAGTATCAAACCTGGTCTTCCAGGTTTAGGCCTAAGGGCACAGAATGACTCAATACATACAGCAGAATAAAGCACTTTTAGCTCTGTTTGATTTCAGGTAAGAATCAGTCAACAAACAATTATGCAGTGACAATTCTACCACACAGCCAGACTCAGGTTTAATCAGATGGGAAACCTTATTATTTGAAAGGAAAATATTTCCATTCAAATGGGGAAACTTAGTCAAAAGGATCCATGCCAAGGTCATCCTCTCAGCTTTTTCTCAAATACAGAACTCCACCTACAACACATGAGGATCACATTCCCTCTGGGTAGCTTGGGGCATTTCTCTCAGTGGTGGATGACTGACTTAATAATCCATCAGACAGCTGTATCTGAATTCAAAATTCAGAATAATATCAGATTACAGTCCCAAGAGATTTTACCTCAAATAGCAATTTTCACCAATCACAGCTTATGGCTAGATATAGGTATTATCACTCTAATGGTATTGTAATAAACAACAGAAGTTTACCAGGACTTGTACTCATAAAAAGATTTCACTTAGCATTCTTCAACTTGTTTTTCTTTTTTTCTTCTTCTTGAGTTTAAACCCATAAGATCAATCATTAGAAATCACTTCTGTATTATGAACAAAATTATAAATTCTCAGTAACCCAATTCATCGTTTAGAAATGCCCCATAACCCAAACAGACTTTTTTGACAGACTAATGACCTTGCCTAAACAGATGGTTTCAAGGAACCCTGCCAAGTTTACTGATAAGAGGTTTCTATAAGGTCTTTTCTTTGTACCTTTTCCCACACAGAATTATCATTTTTTCCCACTTTCCCCCCATAATATCCCAGTCTTTACCAAGTCTTATCACTTGGTAATGTATCTGTCTGATAGATTTTTTTCCCAAGCTATTGCAGTTCATCTATCTGGGAGTTCTCAAAAGGACTTGGGCTTGTTCCTCCTGCTACCTTAAATAAGTTTCTCTTTTTATAGGGAGGAAGAAAGTTCTTAAAATTCAGATTGAACATAATCTATTACAAAAATGAGTAGGAGTTTAATATAATTAACAGAAAAATTTCCAATTTCAAGACACACATCAATTTAAAAAGCTATTTTTAAATTGATCAGTACTTAACTTTAGTTTGTAATATTCCATTAGTATCTAATTAGATGTTTCAATCAAACTCAATTACTTTCATCAAGCAGCACAAACCATTGCTTCTGGCTGACCAGCTACCCCTCCACACAAGTGATCAATGTGGAGATTTCTGCTTCCCCTTCACTAGTCCCCCATGAAAGCATGTCTCCTGGGCCCAGGGCAAACAACTAGCATACAAGCCACACTTACCTCTAAGAATGTGAGATTGCCCCTAGATAAGATTTTTCTCCCTAAGCCACTTCTTTGGTATCCTGCTGACTATCCCAATTGAAAGGACACAAGATTGAGAGGGGGCAAACTATCCTGAGGACTATGCCAATTATAAGGACACAAGATCTGTTCCATCCTGATTGTGCTAATTGTAGAGTGATGAACCTTCTGAGAGAATACTGAGATACCAAAGAAAGAGGGGCTGACCATGCCAGCATGGAAATAAATAAATATTTATTTATTTATTAGGGTTTGTTAAGTTAATTAAGTTTAAAGGAGTCATGAGACTGACTTTCCTGGGTGGCAACGGTATTGAATAGAAATTTTCCACACCAATCCCAGGCCAGGTCAGAAGCAGAACAAGGAAGGCATAATGCCAGGGGCTGTCCAGCGTCATTTTCATGTTCTCCCATGGAATAGTAAGAGCTTTTTTTTCTGTTTCCATTTATTTGAATCAGTTTACATTCTCAGTGGAGTCATAGGCTAAGCTCCTACCCTCTGGCTCCTTCCATATAGTAAATCACAGGATAGGCTGGCTACCTTTACCACCTGAACTTCCCACTCACTCTCACCATCAATCTCCTCCTCCCTGACTCTGAGTATTCCAGTCTTCATTGTAGGCTGATGGGTAAGACATTTCTGTTTATGGGGGCTTTTTAGCACTCCTCAGATCACACACTATGTTTCCAGCTGCCCACTCCCCATATGTGGAAGGCTAGCCCTGCTCTTGTAGCTGTTTTGACATTACCCATATCTAACTTTAACTGTGCTATTTTCAGTAATCATTAATTCAAGTGAAAACCAACTTCACTGTAAGAGAGAATTAACTAAATCAGTAAAACTATGTGTCACCTCTGGGAAAACAACTGGAAAGGATAACTCACATTTTAAGGTTTATAAAAGCTATAAATAATTATTCTGTTATACTCAGAGTTTCAGAGCCACGAAGTGATTTGCCTGGGTTACCCAGAAAGTAAGCATCTGAGCTAGGATTAAAACCTAGCTTTAAAGCCAAGGGTTCTTGATCATTTTGTGTCATGGGCCCTTTTGGCAGTCTGATGAAGCCTATGTACCTTTTCTCAGAAAAGTGTTTTTAAATGTACAAAATAAATAATCATAATAACAACTAGCATTTCTGTTTCAGTTCATATAAGTCTGTGTCATTTTAAAATCATTTTCTCATTTCTTACATCACAATAGTACTCTATCACATTCATATGTCACAACTTAGTCAGCTATTTTCCAATTGATAAATAGTCTCAGGATATGAACAGATAGTTCTCAAGGGAGGAAACCCAGGCTATTTATAGCCATATGGAAAAAATGCTCAAAATCACTACTAATTAGAGAAACACATATTAAAAGTATTTCTGAGATTCCACCTAATATGCATAAGAATTATAAAGATGACCCAAAAGGAAAATGGTAACTATTGGAGGGGCCATATGTTTGGAAGGATATTGATAAACTAGTGTGTGTCTAAAGCAGGTTGACACGGATGGTATAGGATGGGAGATTCCAGCAGACAGTGGATTGAAAGAACGAGGGATGTTCAGGGTGGAAAGGAGAAAATTTGGGTAGACATTATAGCTTTCTTCAAATATTTCAAATGCTATGGAGGAGAGAGTAGACTCCTTTTGTTTAGTTTGTTGTTGTTTCTTGTTCCAGTCATGTCTGACTGTGACCTCATTTGGGGTTTTCTTGGCAAAGATACTGGAATGGTTTGTCATTCCTTCTGTAGCTCATTTTATAGATGAGGAAATCTAGTCAAGGTTAGTGACTTGTTTAGGGTCACACAGCTAGTAAGGATCTGAGGTCAGATTTGGACTCATATCTTTCTGATTCCAAACAAGCACTCTGTCCACTATACCATCTAGCTGCCCCATTTGTTTAGTTACAATGGACAAAACTAGGGGCACTGGGTGGAAGTTTCAGGGAGGCAGAATTAAGCTCCCTCTAAGGAAAATTCTGTAGCAATTAGAGGTAACTGAACATAGAACATATGGCTGCTTTGGGAGGTGATAATAGCTAATAATACTAACTAATGTTTATATAATGCTTATTATGTGCTAGGTTCTGTGCTAAGCACTTTACAAATACTATTGCATTTTATCCTTATGACAACCCTGGGAGAGGGGTGCTTATCATCACCTCCATTTTACAGGTGAGGAAACTGAGGCAACAGAGATTAAGTGACTTGCTCAGGGTCACAGGTACAAATTTTAAACTCAGGTCTTCCTGACTCCAGGCCAAGTAGTCTATTCACTGTACCACCAGTGAGTGAATTTCCTATCCATGGAAGTTTTAAAGCTGTTCCTGGATGACAGTTTGTCAGGAATGATGTGAAGGGGATGCCTCTTTATGAGTGAGCTGGACCGATGACCCCTTCCAAAGCTGAGATTCAGTGATTCTATGAATTGTTGGGGATGTGCAAACAAGAGAGCAGGAAGAGTGAAGATAGTTCTTGCTTCTTGCTTAAACTAATCTGTATGGAAAGGAACAAAGGAATGTTTTGCAGAAAGCTATTTCTCCTCATGCAAAGATGTGGGAGGATGGAATCAAGAGGGAACTGATTGCTCATTGAGAATACTCAAATGGCAGCCTGACACCTTCTCTTCACATACTATTTCTTTTTTTAGTTTATTTATTTACTTTTAGTTTACAACATTCAGTTCCACAATCCCTTGAGTTTCAAATTTTCTCCCCCTTCTCCCCCCACCGCCATGGCAGCATGCAATCATAGGTTCTAAAAAATCGGTTCTATAAATACCTTCACATTAAACATTAGTCAAGTTGAAAAGAAGGATTATAACTAATGGAGTGAACAATGAGAAACAAGGGACAAAACAAAACAAAACACAAAAGAGAGAGACAGCAAGTAGTTTGCTTCACTCTGCATTCAGACTGTAGTTCTTTCTCTGGTTGTGGATATCCCTTTCCTTGGTAGTTCTTTCTTGGGATGTGGATGTCCCTTTCCACCATAAGTTTTTTGTAGTTGTCTTCTAACCTTGTATTGCTGAGGGGAGCCCAGTCTATCAGTTAGTCGTCACACATATGATGTTTCACATACTGTTTCACGAACCACTTCATACCTTGCTACAAAGTAGTTCATCCCTTCGTGTGTTGTCTTTCCCTCCTTACAGCATAAGCTCTTTGGAGGCAGAAACTATCTTTCTTGTTTATATTTTCATAGTGCCTGGTACTTAGAATGCACAAGTAAATAATCTATCTTTCTATCTATCCCTCCATCTATCTCTCTGTCAGTCTTATTCATCTATCTATCATCTGTCCATCTGTCTGTCTCTCCATCTATCTGTCTGTCTATCTCTGTAAGCAGGTCATCTGTAAGCAGGTCATCAACCTTTAATTCCAAATGTATATTAAAGTTGAAGAACCAGCATAGATTGTAAATCAGGCTGAAATGGCTGGCCTAGGAGTTATATATGGTACAAAGTACCATAAGTCAAGGGAAATGAATTAAAAGTTACTCTTTAAAGTAGAATTAAACAGAGTTTGATTAAGCAGAGTTTCATAATCTTTAGAACATGCAGAGTACAGTGGAAAGAACCCTGATCTGGAATTGGAGGGTCTGAATTCAAGTGAAACCCTAGTCATTTACAACCCCTGTATTCTTAGGCAAATAAATCAATTACTTTCTAGATGACCTCTAGAAATGCCTTCCAGCTCTAAATCTATTATCCTATGAACTTTCACTTGCTGATAGTGACCTAAATGAGCTCATCATCCCTAGGAATTAATATATACCTTCTGATAGGCTTTTCTTACAAATTTAGGCATATAAAAGGATAAACACCAGACAATGAAAAAAGATCTCTCTGACATCAACTCATAGATGCAAAGTAATTTATAGTTTTATAAACACTTTTATGTGCATTTCTTATTTGAGGCCTCTAACACCCTTATGATGTAGGTGGAAGAGTTATAATTATCCTTTTTATTACAGATGAAGAATCTGAAGGGTAAAGAGGTTAAATGACTCACCAAAAATCACACAAAGGATTAAGGGCAGAGCCAGGACAAGAAAGTCTGAGAAGGAAGCAATTAATGGATGATTAAACCCATATTGGCAGAGATGGTCTTAAGAATCACAGGGGAAAAGATTAAACTTTTTTTTATATTGTGGAACCTGGAGAAATGAACAAGCTGAGGATGACAGGTCACTATCAAAGTCTTTTTCCCACCACTGCTGCTAACAACTACAGCTTGCAATTGAAATTCTCCATTAAAAGTGTCAAGAATTACAAAGAACAGACAACTAGAGATCTTACTTGCAGTAAGTATGGAGAACAATGAAACTTTGTTGTTGTTAAGATTCTATATACATCTCACCTAAGGTGGAAATACAGCTACCATTCATGAGCCTGATATTATTAATGATTGGCATATGGGAGCTTTGACCCTCTCTATTTCTGATCTGGGTTAGTCCACTCCTCCTTAGACAACTTGGCGGCCCCGTGCACTTTAGGGTTGGACTTTAGGGTGTTGGCTTTAGGGTGGACATCTACTCAGCCCACTCCAGCTCAGCACGTTTGAGTTCAAGCAATCTTTCAGCCTCCATGTGAGTAGGGATTACAGGTGCATACCACACCCCCCCTCCAGAATGGTATAAATTTTGTGGTGGCATCCTCAGAGGTTGTGATGCTTATTTTTCTACCATCACCAAGTAATTGCTATCCATGATCCAAACACAGGCTGGTTTCCCTCCTTGAAGAGAATATAAAAAGAACTCAAGGAGTGCCTCTTCATTCTGCAGCTTCTCAGGGTGAGTGAAGTGGTCCTTGAAAAATAAGAAGGACAATTTCAGAGCAAAATCCAAGAAGAGGATTTGAGAAAGGAGGAAGGGATCTTGACATGTATCAGTAGGTTGGTGGGTAGAAAAGTATGACATGGATGGGCAAAGGAAGAAAGTGGGAGCAATGTAACAAATACGAGATACTCAGTGAAGAAGGGCAAACAGGACCCTGGGAGGAGGCAAAGGGGGCTTGTGATATAAGGAATGATGTTGTAGAAATAAAGGTGCCATCAGATTATGTAGTAATAATCAGGAAAAGAAGAGGTCAGTAATGGTGAAGAGTGACTCCTTGCTGGGGAGGCTATTTTTTTGACCTGATATTAACAGTAGAAATGATGCTGTCCTTCTGTGGCATAAAAACACATATGACAGAACATTCCTCATCAGATCATAGATATAAAGCCAGAAGGGACCTTAGACATCATGTCATCCAATCCCTACTTTTGATGTGAAGTTAAATGCTTTGCCCAAGGTCATACAGTTAGTCAAGGTCAGAGTCAGGATTTCAACTCAGGACCATAAACTCAAGGTTCAGCACTCTTCCCACTGTACATATATCAAAACTAATGATTCAATTCAATAAGCATTTATTAAACACTTATTGTATGTCAGGCCTGTGATACTGTCAGTCATGAGAGTTTATGGAAAACTATATCAAAATTTGGTTGGCCAGAGAAGTTCATCAGCATTGTACGTCAATTCCATGATGGCATCCTTGCCTGTGTTCTGTATAATGGACAGTGTTCTTGTGCTTTCCCAGTCACCAATGGAGTGAAACAAGGCTGTGTGCTTGCTCCCATGCTTTTAGCACGATGTTTTCCACCATGTTATCAAATGCTTTCAGTGAGGATGAACACGGCATCAAGGTAAATTCTTCAACTTGAAAAAGCTCTAAGTCAAGACCAAAGTGGGGGGAGTGTCAGTGCATGATTTTCTGTTTGCAGATGATTGTGCACTCAATACAGCCTCTGAAGTTGAGATGCAACAAAGTATGGACCAATTCTCTGCTACTTGTATTACTGTTGGCCTGCCTAATTAATACTAAGAAAACACAGGGGTCCATCAGCCACCACCACATCATCCATATGTGGAACCTTTGATTATGGCAAATGGAGAAGTTTTGAATGCTGTGGATAAGTTCACTTACTTGGTAGTGTACTTTCCAGGGATGTACAAATTGATAATGAAGTTGACACTTGCATTGGCAGAGCTAGCCTAGTGTTTGGAAGTCTCCAAAGGAAAGTAAGGGAGAGAAAAGGTATTAGACTGACTGTCAGACTGAAGGTCTACAGAGCTGTTGGGCTGGCCTCATTGTTGTATGCCTGTGAAATCTGGACAGTCTACCAGTGCCAAACCAAGAACTGAATCACTTCCATTTGAATTGTCTTAGGAAGATTCTGAAGAGCACCTGGCAGGATAAGATACCAGACACTGTGGTTCTTTTATGAACTAAATGCTGTTATGGGAATGGGAAACTGAAGATCTTCCCTGCCCCTTGGCCCTTTGATGGCTTAAATGACTCTGAGAACCTTCCCTGATTTGAAAATATACTCTGCCTCCTAATAGGTTGAATGCGGTCACCTGGAACCTGTGGCAGGAGGCTTGTTTTGCAGGAATGCCCACACCTTGTTACTTTGTGATTGGGCAGTGGGGTCAAGAGGGTTGTGACATTCTCTGACAGAGGAGAAGGCTATATGTACTCTGATGTGAGGTTTTGCTTTGGGGCTCACTTTGGAAAGAGTTGTGTGATTTGGCCAGATGAGACTCTGGGGAGCCACTGAGCCCCCCAGCTTTGAAAACCCAGATGTTGGTGCTTCCCTCTCTGGTAACTAACTAGGTATGGATGTAATGGTCAGACAGTTGGAAGCCCTTTCTACTGATCTGTTTCTCTGTCTCCTTGTAACTTCTGCTTGCAACTTCTGTTTGTATTCTCTGAAGTTCAGGGTGCTGACTTTTCCCCCTGAACTAGGTAAATGATATATGTTTGATTTAAAGTAAGATTGTTAGCCCATTTTGAGTTGCTTTCCTTTAGAAAAGCAGATCTAAGAACCTATGCTAGCAGCCATCCTGGGTATGCTAGGGTGCTTGTTGCTAGAACTTCCAAGCATTTAAACTGCTTCAGAGTATGTGGGACAAGAATGACCCTTGCCCAAAATAAAATAAGCAGAGATATCTCCAAGTAGAGACAGGAAGTATTTATTTAATTATTTCTTCTTGCAAGAAGGGCAGTCTTGCTACTAGAGGCAGTCTACTAGGAGAGGCAAAATACAAAATACAAAGCTTGGTTATACACCCAAAAGACCACCCCTTTCCCCCCTCATTTGTTCTGTCTTGTTCCCATTAATTAGGAACCGAGGTGCACAATCTTAACTGCAAAAATCTGATGGTGTTTGCAGATGAAATGTCAGTAATATAAAAAAGCAGAAGGTGCATGTCTAACGTTCATGAAAACAGACAAAATATGTCATCAGCATCAACTTAGATATGAAAGCAGACAATATTTTATGAATCATGGGGATTTTAGGACATCGTGACATGCCCGGAGTTTTGTAACAGGATTTCAAATTTTATATTTGTATAGGTCAGATGGTGGTCAGTGGAAACAAGTCTTGAACATTTGGGTGATGGTTAAATTTGCAAGGTCTGTGCTTTCCCCTTCTATGCTTAGCTAAGCTTAGCAAAAACTTCAATTTATGACCAGGGAAGTAAGTCAAGGGTCCTAGATTCCCAGCCCAGGTTACTAAGTCTTTGAAACTTTATTACAATTCTGTTCAGATTTCTGGAATGTTACTGAGAAGTTTTCACTTTTGTTCCATTCAAGAGAGTGCAACTCTGATGGATTGGTATTGTTCGAATGCAAAAAGTATGCTTGCCAAAAGGTCTTTTATGGAGAACTCACAAAGGGCAAACATTTACATGGTGGTCAGAAGAAGTGATATAAGGATACTCTCAAGGTCTCTCTTAAGAACTTTGGAATTGATTGTATGACCTAGGAGATACTGGCACAGGACCACTCAGAATGGCATGCCCACATCAGAGAAGGTGCTATGCTTTATGAGAAAAGCAGAATTGAAACAGTTCAAAGGAAACACAGGATGTGAAAATTTAGAGAATCCACTCCAAGTGTTCACACAGACTGTTTGTGTCCGACCTATGGTAGAGCATTCTGAGCTCATGTTGTTCTCATCAGTCACAGTTGGACTCACTGAAATTTGACTTTAGCATAGTAATGTCATTTTGGTTCTTTTTGAAAATGGACAACAACTAACTATGTGTCAGGCACTTGCTACTTCTGTGTAGTGTTAGAAGGAACCTAGAAACCACCCTAAGGATTATAGTTAAGAAACTGAGGACCTTAGGAACACAGATGGCATTTTCATCATACTTAAAAATCACAAAGAACTTTGGGAAGAATAAGAGATTCAGCATATAAGTAGCAAGTTAAGAAGATGATGCTTGAGAATAAGCTTCATATTTCTGGATCACAGTTTAAAAAAGAAAAATTATGGGAAGTTGGCTAAGGATGGTGCATATACCTAAGGAGGGCTACTAATGATATATTTCCCTAGAGTCTTGCAAATCTAACAAAATGGTTTCAAAAAGGAAAAGGAAAGGAGTGTATATCTATTTGTCATCTATCTATCTATCTATCTATCTATCTATCTATCTATCTATCTATTTATTGATATACATACCACCCAGGTACACTGAAATAAGCTAAAGCATAGGAAGAAAAATAAGTTATAATTAGGTGCAAGGAAATTCATCAGGGACAAAATTCATATAAAGGAGCCAGAAATCAATACCATGGACCTCAGAAGTTTGTTCACTGATGGAGGTGAATAAGAAGTCCTAATATAAGGAAGCAAATTTAGTCCCATATGTATCACTGGGCATTAGTGGCATGATACTCATTTGGAAGATGACTCTGGAAGAATACACAGTATGGTATTTAAAAGGAGCAAAAGATCTATAAGGAGGGAAGACTAGACTAACACATTAAGAAGGACATATTCATGTGAAGAGATTCAGGAAAAAAAATGGGGAAATGGTGGAGAATGTTTGGGTGAAGAATAATTGAGGGTAATAGAAGTGTTATTATCGTGGGAGTGTACTATAGCCAGATAAGTCAAAAGGAGGAAGTATATGAGGCATAAAGTAAACAGGTTAAAAATCTTCAATGAACTAGTAGTGAAGCGCAAATGCAAATGATAGGAAACCCAAGGGAAATGATGATGCTAACTTAGACCTTGTGATCAAGAAGGGAAAGAAAATCAGGCATATTTTAACATGCAGCCTAGACTTGGAAAGGATAAATTTCAAAGAATTCTGCTGAGCAATAAGTGGGATCTCATGATCTAAAATTCTACAAGGGAAGTCAGACCAATAGAGATAACAATCACTTAAGAATGGAATTTGGAAAATACAAAGAGAAACAACTGTGATGAGAAGTTCATGTCATCTAAAGAGACTAGTATGAATGCAAAAGGGACACATTGACTTAGATTTGTGAAAGACAAAGATAGACTATGGAAGCAAAGGCAGAAAAATAAAGATGAATAGGAACACATGATGTGATCCTTTAAGAATAACATACATAAAGTGATGCGCAATTTTGGACATGGGAGTTTGCTTTGCTTGACAATGCATATGTGCATGTGTGTGTGTGTGTGTACATATATATATATATATGTACACACACATATATTTACAAAGGTTTTCTTTTCTTTTTTTCAGAGAGTAGATGAGAAATACATACTTGTTAAAATTTAATTGAAAAGATAAAAACCATTTAAAATGTAAGAATTGATAAACTCATAATAAGTTGAAGTTAGCAAGGAATGCCAAAGACAGCCAAAATGTTTTGCTTATTTTGCTTTGTCTTTGTTGTTGTGTTTTTTAGTTAAATTGAAGAAAAGAAGAGGGCCAAAGAAAGCATGGATGGGGTGATGATAACGGCTAAAGAAGAGAAGGCTGAAATACTTCTATATGTTTCAGTTTTCTTTACAAGGTGTAATATTTTGAAGCTGAAAATAAAAATCAAAAGTGACTAGAGAGGAAGTGAAAGCCAATAATAGAGGAACTAACTGCCTTCAAGTTATCAGCAAATAACTTGGCAATATGACTACTGAACTGTGTGGTCCATGATCCTTGAAAGATGATGTTGAACAGGAGAGGTGATGTAGGACTGGAAAAGACTGAATATTTCAATTTTCAAAAAAGAGAAGACATCAGAGTCTGTAAACTCTGTGACTTTGATTTTTTTTGTGATGCATTTTTCTAAAATAGTTTTTCAAAAGGGATGAATATTGAAGAGAAAATGATGACCAAAGATGCAATGTGTCATCATTGAAAACAGGTTATGCTTATGTAACTTAATTTCCCTTTTTGGCAGGGTTATAAGACTGGAATATCAGGGGAATGATGTTCTACCTACATTTTAGCAAAAATAATAAAAAAAAACTTTACGCTATCCTTGTGAGAAAGACCAAAAAATGTGCACTAAACAACAATGTAGTTATGTAGATTTCTAATTATAAGACCTAGGTGAAAGCCTGTAGACTCAGAGTTATCCATGAATGAATTTATGCCAACTTGGAGCAAGGTCTTTAGTAGTACACACCAGGGATCTGTCCTTGGTCCTGTGCCATTAGATAAAGGTGTAGATGACATGATTGTGAAATTTGCAGATGGTAATAGCTAATATATTGTATGGCAGTCTCACCACAAAAAGATCTCTTCAGTATAAATATAATAAGAAAAAAATCAATTTTACAAGTACAAGATGAGGTTAGTCAGACTCAATAGCAACTTGTCTGAAAAAAAATTCTGGGTATCCGGAGAGGAGGGAGACTACAAAATCAATATGAGTCAACAGTGAGATAGAACAGATCCAACTGGTAATATAACTTTAGCTATATTTAGATAGGAATTGTGCCTGGAACAAGAGAGATGAAAGTCCTACTTTATTCTGACCTGGTCACATCATATCTTGAATATTGTGTTTATTTTTGAGTACCTAATCTGGACATTAATTAGTTGAAAAGTATCCAATGAAAGAAGACCAAGATGGATAACAGCGTCAACATCATTCCATATGAGAATTAGTTGAAAGAATTGGGGTTACTTAGTCTAGAGAGAGGGAATCTTTGGGGAACATGATGACTGTCTTTATATATCTGAAGGGCCATCATGTGGAAGAGAGGAAAGATACATTCCATTTGGCCTCAGAAAGAAAAGGTGAAAATTGTAGAGAGACAGATTTTATTTCAAATTAAGAACAATTTCCCAACACTTAGAGCTATCAAAAATATTCCTTCTAACTAGAGGCTTTCAAATGAAGTTTTGATAATCATTTGTTGAGTACATTGTAGAGAGCATTTTTGGTCAGGCACAAATTGGACAAGATGGCCTCTGAGGTGCCTTTCAACACTGAGATTCAGTGATTTTTGTCCTATTCAATCAATCAATAAACATTTAATAAGCTCCTACTATGTACCAGTCACTGTGCTAAGCACAAAAAGAGGCAAAAGACAGTTTTTGCCCTCAAAGAGCTTATATTGTTGAAAAATTATCATTTTACTCTTATACTTGATCCCCAGAGAATCAAACATGGTATAACCCCTGAAGTTTTCTCTAGCTCTAGCATTCTATGAATCCATGAGCACCTCAATAATCAATAAGTCAGAATAATAGCATTCATTCCCTTGATGCCTTCATGATACAACCAATGTGATTGTTTTATGTACATCACACTGTGATTCCCTGTTGCTAAAATAAAGGGCAGTGAACACACTACAAATTTTAGTGGCATTGTAAGAATGTGTGATGTCTTTGGAAGATTGCTCCATCACTTGTTTTTGGGTCTTCCTTCCTTCCTTCCTTCCTTCCTTCCTTCCTTCCTTCCTTCCTTCCTTCCTTCCTTCTTTCCTTCCTTCTTCCTTCTCCTCCTCCTTTCTCCCTCTTCTTCTTTCTTTTCCTCCTCTTCCTTCTCCTCTTCCTCCCCTTTCCTTTTAAATTAGATTATGTAATTTCTAGTGAATTAGGCTTTGAGAAAGCCAACTGCATAAATTCAGACATCCAGATCACAGGAACTACATAAGTACAGTCTCCAGTGATATTAATTGCAGAAGTTTCTGTATGTTTATGCCCCTTCTCATTGCAGAGAACTGTGAAAGATCATGACAGATTGTTTTTCATCCCCCATCTTGACACAACCTGCTATTGTTCACAAATCTCCACTGTTTTTAAGTATCTTTCAGTGGTACACTCAAGATGATATGTATAAATGAAGAATGACTTTCGCACAAGAGAATTATTTGTGCTTTCTTACCTATTAATGCTTATTTTAATCAGTCATTATATTTTCTGTGACAGATTATTTTAAATTATTGAATATTATATACGTATAAATGTTAAGTTATATAGTGTTGTGCCTTGCAACTGTGTTCTTAGTTGCCATATGGATTTAAATAATTTTGATATTTATTGCATTTGAAAATACAGCTCAACCTAAATATATTAAAACACATCTGGTAGTTCTTTGAAGTGCATATTATTATGCTTTTGTTCCCCTAGCAGGGACATAGCTCTTAAGGGGAGGGGATGGGTCTCAGCTTACATCATCAGATAGGCTGGACTCAAAGCACAAGTCATCCTGTGTGACTATTTTTTCCCCCAACTCAGACATAAAATAAGTTCCACAGTCCAAGGGAAGTCCATGCATCAACTCACAGTAGGGTGGTAAAAGTTCTAAATTTGGAGCCAGAGGACATGGGTTTGAACCTGCTTCTTAACTACCAGTGAAACCTTGGGAAAGTCATGTAACCACTATAGGCTATACTTTTCAAACCTGTAAAATTGGGAACTGCAGATCTATATTTCCATTTCCTGGAACACAAGCAACTTTCTTTTCCTTGGAAGACCCTACTTTAAATCCTATGAAGTGAGATGCTGAATGAATCACGTGAATGCAGAACATCTGTTAGTAATCTTTGAAAGATCTTGAAGAACAAGGGAAGTGCTACAGGTCTGTAGAGAGGCAATTGTGGTCCTGATTTTCAAAAAAGAGAAGAGGGTAGTCAGTAAACTATAGTCAGATGAGCTTGACTTTGCTCCTAGGCAAAGTCTTAATGCATGTTATTCAAGAGTCAGTTTATGAACATTTAGGAAAGGAAACAAGCATGGATTAAATACCTACTACATGCCAGGTACTGTGTGAATTGTTAGGGATACAAATTCAAATCTAGAACTTTTCCCACTCTGCTGTGAGTTGATAAAGTATTTTCTCTTTGATTGTGGAACTTATATTCTGTTTGAGTGGGGAAAAAATATTGCTCTCCCTTAGCTTTCAATCATCCAGTCCTTACTGACAGTATGGAAAGAATGCTGAAATGAGAACCAGGAGAACTTAATTCTGGTGTAGCCTCACCCATGACCTTGCTGTGTTACTTTGGGAATTCTCTTAAGTTCTATGATTTTATAGATGAGGAAACAGGTTTCCTTTCCTTCTTCCAATACAAAATCTCAAAAGGCTTTTGTAATGTGAATAGTCATCCCTCTAATTTATACTCTTTTTGGTGGGGTGTATGGGGGTATGCAAGGAGGACTAGCACCTCTGGTGTGAGGGCTTGCTGAACCCTTTTCAGGGCTGCTCATTCACCTTTGGTTTCCACCTCTTATCCAACTTTCATCTGTGGGGGTTGGATAAACTATAGCTATATAGAGGCTATAGCATGTATGATAACTACAGGATGGTAAACTGTCTCAACAGATGGGCTAAACCAGGTTGAGGGTAGCCAGTGGGGCTCATGCCCATTATTGTTAGAGTGAGTTAGAAGAATGTCTACGCCAAGCAAGTGAAGACTTCCTGGTGGAATGAGTGGATGAGAACAGTTTTTTCCAATGAGCTATGAAGGAGGCAGAAGCAGACACTGTAGAGTACTTAGAACTTTGCCAGACACTGAAGATGGCAAAGTCATCCACTACATCCAGTCCTCTTCACTTTTGTCTTGCCACTGGACTCTAATGAATCTGGGAGAGATAGTAAGTCTGATGACTTTGAGCAACTCTGCCTCATTTAAATCCAATTCGCGTGCAAGTCATCACCCATATTACTTTGCTATTTTATTATTTTACTATGTTATACTTTTTCTGTTTTACCTACCTTGAAGTCCTGTGGTGGTGGGTGAGTGATGAATCAACAGGTATAAATATACTGGGAACTGTAGTCACAACCTTGCACACAAGTGGCCCAGGGCAGGGGGTTGTCTTCTCACTGGACTGAAGTAGCAGTGGGATTTGGCAACCCCTTGGGTGTCTGAGGAGCTTTTGGTGTGAAGTGGATTTTAGAAAAGGTGTCCTCAGAATTGTCTGTTTCATCCAACACTGTCTTATTTACTGAAGTAGGCAGGGATCCCATCCTGATGTTGAGACACAAAAATTGTACAAAAACTTTTGTAAAGTTGATTTTGCTAACCATTGGTTCATGGAATGTGAACATGTTCATGGACAACATGAAGTCCAATAGATTTAAAGGATGAGCAGCTCTTGTTGTGAGAAAACTCAGCAAGTATCACATTCAAATAGCATCTCTGAGTGAAACAAGGCTGGCAAATGAAGGCCAGCTTACTGAAATCTGAGATGAATGCATGCTTTTCTCGAGTGTCTGCTGTGATGAGGAATGTCATGAAGCTGGTGTAGATTTTGCAATCAAAACTAATCTAGTCAGCAAGCTTATATGCCTCCCAAAAGGAATGAGAGATTTTCTCATGACCTTGTGATTGCCACTTGCAGGAAAGTGCCACACCACCATCATCAGGGCACCTACCAAGACGAACCCTGATGAGGTCAAGGAAAAATTTTATGAAGACCTGGAGACCCTCATCATCAATGTGTTAAAAGAGGACACTCTTATAATTCTGGGTGACTTTAATGTCATAGTAGGCACAGACTATCAGACATAGCTGGAAGTCCTTGGGAGGAATGGAGTTGGAAACAGCAACAGCAATGGTAATTTATTACTTGTGTGTCTCATGACTTGTGTGTCTCATGACTTTCTCATCACCAACACTGTCTTCTATTTACCTAAATGCAACAAAACGTCATGGATGCACCCCTACAGCAAGCACTGGCATTTAATAGACTATATCTTTGTAAGAAGAAGAAAAAGATATAATGTGAGAATGATGAAGGCAATGTATGTCACAGAATGCTGAACTGATCTCACACTTATCCCCACTAAGTTAAACATTACCATTCAACAAAAGCATTGGCCCCAAGGCAAGATGACCAGCAGGAGACTCAACACCAACAGATTAGAGTGCTTCTGCATGTATGAATAATTTATTGCTGACCCAGAGAGAAAGCTGAACCACAGTTAGCAGCAGTGGAGCAGAAAAGGAGTAGGCAGTTTTCAGAGATTTGATACACAGCACCCCCATTTGCTTATCTGGGTCAGGACACTTGGAAATATCAAAACTGGTTTGATGAAAATGATGGGGAAATTCAGAAGCTCTTAAATGAAAAATGAGCGCTCCACAGGGTTTACCAATAGGACAGTTCATCCATCTCCAAGAATGCAGTGTTAAATTCTATAAAAAGTGAAGCATAAGCTAAGTGTAGAGAGATGCAGGATTCTTGGCTGTAAAGCCATTCATGAGTAGCTTTCCAGAAGAATGCTCCTGTGAACAGCCTTTAAGGTTCTGATTACACAGTATAGTGAATGCTCTATTTATTCCAAAACAAATCAAAGCAAAACATTCATAGAGAATCAAGGTACAGCATTCACAATGTTACAACTTATCACAGAAAATCAAAATGCAGCATTAGCAATGGCTTATCACTAAAATGGTCACATAATTTTCACCAAAGTAGTCACAATAGTTTTCAACAAAGTACAATCATTTAGTAATTTAATCATCCAATCATCCTTATGGAGGCTTGCCTCCTTAAGGATCACAGAATACAATAGTCAAAGTTCTCCACTGATGGGGCACACTAAGTTACAAATCAGTCACTATTCAGTCATCAGTAACTATTCAATTATTAGTCATTACTCATTCATCAGTCACCACTCAGTAACCTCTTAAGGGGTAGTGGAAAATACACAGGTCATCAACCTCTAGGTCACAGTAAATCATAATCTTCTCAGTAAGTACCTAGTATCCAAGTAAAGTCTTCTTTCAGCTTGACTTGAGGCTGGCTCTCAGCTTCCATGGTTCCTCTCCCATGATCCCAGCTCCAAGTGTCACCTGGATTCAAAGGCAGGCAGCTCCCAGATCCTTGTTCAGTTCTTCATCTAGTTCCTGTTCCATATTGAAGCTCACAGCATCCAGTCCACCTCAAATCCTTCACAGTTCCTGTTTCTGGGAAGACAATGCTTAACAGAGCCACAATAATATTTATGCATATTGCTGGCACCATCATCACTCACTATCTGCCTGTGAAATCAACTCAGACCCACCAACAAGGTCTGAGAACTCAACACAAATCATCACCATAGAAATCAACACAGACCCACAAACAAGGTCCATGAGATCAGCACAAATCATCAGTAAAGTCCCAGGACCTCCAAAACCCTCCAGGACTTCTGTAAACATACAACCAGAAAATCCTCTTTCAGGGCTTTCAGTAAAGTCTCAGGCCTTCTGTACAAAGTATCACAAACAAACATCAACACAGACAGAGCAGAAAAACCGAGTGCTGGGATATCACAAGTTTCCTTCTTCTCAACTCTGCCACCACAAGGGTCTTCTTCTCAGTTCCTGCTTTTTCTAGCCCGGGGGCTCTCCTTATATAGACATTAGCTCCTCCCCAGGAGTTCACAAGTTCTAGGGTTCACAAGTTGTGGAGATCAAACGTCCTGTTTCTTAACAGACTGAAACAAGGTATTAATTCAATAGCTGAAACAAGGTGTGAACTACTTCTGTGCTTGCCATTACATACCTCTTCTCTTCCACTCTTTCAGAGCCTTCCAAACACTTAACTAACTCTGGTAATGCATCTGTGTGAACATCCCTGGAAAGTATACTGCCAGGGTAAGGAAACTTATCCACAGAATTCAAAATTTGTTGTAATATTAGTTCCACATATGGATGGTGCTATATTGCCTGGTGAAGAACCTCTATCTTCTTAGTATTAATTGTCAGGCCAAAATTATCACAAGTGGTAGAAACAGCAAGTCCAAGGTGCTCTCCCCTCAGATCACCTCCAAACCATGTAAAATGGGACTCTGAACAACTTCTGGAGCCCCAGCACTCACAGAACAACACAGAGAAGCTAACCTCCACTGAGGACAGCCCAGCAGCCCTGCAGGGAATGGCCAGCATAGCGCTCTGGGAGCCAACAGTGCAGCACTCTGGGAGCCCAGCCCAGGCCCATGTGAGCTGTGGTTTTAGCCCCAGGGTGGCTGGGCCAGCAGCCAGCTGGAGGGACCCCAGAACACCAGAAGCTGTGGCAATTCCAGAATTATCAACAGAGACATGCCTAGGACAAAGTGAAAGGTTAGTGCCCTATGGACTTTGGGACCAGTATTTGGGGAACACGTCGGCTTCCTCCCCTGGGGGCTAGAAGCCGCTCAGGAGACATGCCATTTTGCAGTTTCAGTGGCAGCTCCAGGCCCTGGCCTGAGAACTGTGGGGAGATCCAGCGATCAGCCTTGGGGGTTAATCGCTCTTGCTTTAACCTGCTTGGATCTGGATGGTGATCTGGGGGGGAGGTCTGGGGTGGGATTCCAACTTGCCAGAACCAGAAGTTGTGAAGGCCCCAACGTTCGGG
Organism: Gymnobelideus leadbeateri; assembly: GCA_011680675.1. Taxonomy (NCBI): domain Eukaryota; kingdom Metazoa; phylum Chordata; class Mammalia; order Diprotodontia; family Petauridae; genus Gymnobelideus; species Gymnobelideus leadbeateri. Next base: position 107,930 of record WOXC01008474.1, read on the forward strand.
ATGGAAGCTCCTGTGTCTGGTGGCAGAGTCCTACTGTGGCAACAAGCCCAAAAGTCAAGTAATTAAGTGGCAACATGCCTAGGCAAAGGAAACAAAATAAACAGAAAAACACAACATTAGACTCCTGTTTTGGGGGCAAAGAGTATGGAAGCATGGAACAGGAGGAGGACTGTGAGGACAGAAATCCTGCTCCAAAAGCCCCAAAGGAAAATATGAGCGGGTTACAGGCCATAGAGGACTTTAAGAAGGACTTTAAAAATCAAATAAGAGAAGTGGAGGAAAAATTGGGAAGAGAAATGAGAAGGATGCAGGAAAAGTGTGAAATGAGGGTCAACAGCCTGACTGAGGAAAATAACACCTTAAAAAATAGACTGACAAAGGAGGGCCAAAAGGGCAATGAGGAGAAGAATGCCTTAAAAAGCCAAATTTGCCAGATGGAAAAAGAATCTCAAAAGCTCACTGAGGAGATTCATTCCTTCAGAGTTAGATTGGAGCAAATGAAAGCCAATGACTTTATGAGAAATGAAGATGCTGTTAAACAGATCCAAACAAATGAATGATTAGAAGGCAATGTGAAATATCTCATGGGAAAAACCACTGACCTGGAAAATAGATCCCGGAAAGATAATTCAAAATTAGCACAAGCAACAGAGACTCATCCATACTCTGCTACATCTCCATCTAAAAGGCTGCAGCGAGTGCATGATCATCTGCATACAAAAAGTCATATACCAACTCTGCCTCCACTTTAGTCTTGGCTTGTAGCCTTTTCAAGTTAAATAATTTACTGTCAGTGTTGTAGCTCACTTTGATGCTGTTGTCATTCTTATTGAAAGTTGCTAATAACATCACAGAATACAACATATTAAAAGCATGGAGCAAGCACACAATCCTGATTCACTGCATTGGTGAATGGGAAAGCATGAGAGCATTGTCCTTTAGAACTTATGCAACCATGTCATCATGAAACTAATGTACAACTTTTCAGACAGCTAAATTTTGCCATGATCTTCCACAAGCCCTCATGACTAACAGTAACAAAGGCCTTGGTCAGATTGATGAACATTCCATATAGACCTCTATTCTGCTCCTGGCATTTCTCCTAGAGTTGTTGGGCAACAAACATCATCATCTATTCATTGGCCCTTTTTGAAGCCACAACTGGCTCTCAGACAGATGACCATCTTCCAAGTGGAGGATAAGTCAATTAATATGGACTTTGGCAAGAATCTTGCTGGTAATGAATGGAAGAGGCCCCACCACAAACACTCATGATTGTCGCAAGACAATGTTTCTTTTTCCTTTATAGAGATGAACAGTGGAATCAACCTTGAACTCCTTGGGGAAAACCTCCTCTTGCCATATAACCAGAAGATTTCAGTTAGCTTCTGTATGAGCAGTGGAACCCTTACCTTGTAGATAGCTGTTGGGATAGAATAAGCACTAGGCACTTTGCTCCATGAGAGGAGCCTAATGGCATTCAATACCTCTTTTGCAATTGGAAGTTCAATTAGAGAGGGATTATCTTCAACCTGAGGTATATGGTCAATGGCTTCAGCATTGGTTGATGACAGTCTGTTGAGAAGAGTATCAAAGTGTTCAGCCCATCTGTTCTTATCACTAATCAGTGTAGTTTCATCAGTGCTGCTAGTTGAGGTGCACCATAGCCTTCAGGACATAAATAAATAGCCTCAAGACATCATAAAAATGCTTTGGGTTGCTTCTATGGTAGAAAACTGAATCTCATATGCCTTCTTACTGAGCCAATGAAATGCCATGCATGAGCAGCTTTCCAGAAGAATGCTACTGTGAACAGCTTTTAAGGTTCTGATTACACAGTATAGTGAACACTCTGTTTATTCCAAAACAAATCAAAGCAAAACATTGACAGTAAATCAAAGTACAGCATTTACAATATTACAACTTATCATGGAAAATCAAAATACAGCATTCACAATGACTTATCACTAAAATGGCCACATAGTTTTCACCAAAGTGGTCACAATATTTAGAATAAAGAACAATAGTCAAAGTCTTCCATTCATGGGGCACACTAAATTAACTCAATCAGTTACTTATTCATCAATCAATTACTTAAGTATCATTAATCACTAAGTACAATCATTAGAAAATACACAAACTCTCCACCCCTAGGTCACTAGTAAACTACAATTTCATCATTACTCAGTGCCCACAGAGAGGTCTTATCATCTTGACTTGGGGCTGGTTCTCAGATTCCCTGGATCCCCTTCCATGGCCTCAGATTCTACCTGGATTCACCAGACTGTCACCTAGGTTCAATGGCAGACAGCTCCCAGTTCCTTGTCCAGCTCTCTGGGTAGGTCCTGCTCCATACTGAAGTTCACAGGGTCCAGTCCATGTCAGATCCTTCACCATTTCTGCTCCAGGGAATTCAAGGCTCAACCAAGCCACAAAGAGACAAAGTCCCTGCATCCTGGTCATGCTTCCTCAGTCTTCTTCAGCTCGTTCAAAAAATCACAATCACCTTATCCAGCCTGGGGGGAGGGGACTCCTGGGATTCTGTTTAGAAGAAGCTCCACCACCATAAGTTCTTAGGAAATTCTGGCTCAATTCTCAATTCTCTCTTCTGTAGCTGCTCTGCCTCCAGATTCTTGTCCCAAGAAATTCTGACTGTGCCTCTCTGGGGCTTTTCCTTATATACACACAGCATTAGCTTCCTGTTTTAGCCAGCCCCTTCTTATTATGTCAGCAACAGGAGACAGGACTTCATACCTTCTGTTTCCCAATAGAGGACTGGTCAGTTACTAAGTGCTAAGTACCTGCTGCCTTTAGCAACACAAAGGGATCTTCAAATTCAAATTACATTACCATTACAAGGTATTAGGCTGCCTACCAAACTGAAGGTCTACAGAGCCATTGTGCTAACCTCATTTTTGTAAGCCTGTGAAAACTGGACAGTATAGCAGTGCCATGCCAGGATATTGAATAATTTACATTTGAATTGTCTTAGGAAATTCTGAAGATTACCTGGTAAGATAAGGTACTAAACACTGAGGTCCTTTCTCAAGTTCAAACTATTGCAGAAAGCACAGCTCTGATGTGTTGTCCACATTGTCCAAGTGCCAAATGTATGTCTACCTAAAACACTATTTTATGAACAATTCACACAAAGCAAGTGCTCACATGGAGGTCAGAAAAAGTGATACAAGGCCACTCTTAAGGTCTCTCTGAAGAAATTAGGCATGGGAGATGCTGGCACAAGACTGACTAGCAAGGCATATCTGCATTAAAGATGGTGCTGTGCTCTATGGATAAAGCAGAATCATAGTTGCTCCAAAGAAACAGGAGATGTGCAAATTTGGAGAAATCTCCATCCCAAATGTTCATGTGGACTACTTGTGCCCAACTGTGGTAGAATCTTCTAACTTCCTACTGGTCTCACCAGCCACAGTTGGACAGACTGTACTTTGATTCCGACCTTGTGGTGTCATTTTGGTCCTCTTTGAGTATGAAGGATGAACAGCAACAATGTTTTTTGGTAACTTCTCATTTTTGCATATTGTATTTCCTTGAAATGCATTCTTACTAGAAGTGTAAATTTTCTGTGCATCCAAACATTCGTTTTTGTTTCTCTTTTTCCCAGAGTTGATATAAATATGGCTCTTTGGTGTTCCAGTGACATCATTTCCCTAGTGACTTCAGGAGCCCAAACACTTCTGCCCCTAGTACCATTTCTATCTGCCAACACTTCTAAAAACCATAGTTGGCACCTGTTGGGCCCAGACCAGCAGGGGGAGTTTTAAAATATTGTCTTTTGGCAGGTGCTGCCCCTTTAAAAATCTTTTTATTTTATTCAGAAAGGAAAAGATAACAATATTCACAAAACAGTTGTCAGAAACTGCTCTCCACAGTGTTTGGTGATTCTGTGGTGTCTATTTAATTGGATTTTTCTCTTTCCGAATGCTTTCAACGTACTTGGATTCCTCCACAGTTGGATTTTTCTCTGCCTGTTGAGGAATTCACTGAAGATAGTGCAGGGCTATAAATAAGCCTCCCCATGCAAAAGTAACCATGGCAACCACCAGGCTTCAAACGCCGTGTGTGAGCCTCATAAGTCTGCTCTCAACTTTGCAACAGCTTGGAATGGCCCCTTTCGAATTACACCGCTCAGAATTTGTATTTCTCACCTGACACAGACATTCTTTGTTCTGTACACAGTGCCCCTCATCAAGTCAGGTCAGGAGCCTTTTATTTATTTATGTTTTTGGTCAGTAATTGAAAAGGATCTTTTCTTTACCTTAGATTTTTTTCTTCCATTATATTTACAAGATTCTCAGACTACTAAAAGCCATCATTTCTTGTTTAAGGTGTTCACATGAGACCAGCTAAAGGCAATATTTTAAAGTTTGTCTTTGACACCCTTCAACTCACCACTTTCTATTATTTCCCCCATTCTGTGGTCCCTTTTCCCATTTTCAAGATCTCAGTGCCCTTCCTTGATCAAAAATAGGAGTCTGTATGTCCAAAGGGCTATAAAACTGTGCATACCCTTTGACACAGCAATAGTGCTACTACATCTGTATACCAAAGAGGTAAAAAAGGATCTAGATGTACAAAAATATTTACAGTAGCTCTTTTTTGTGGTGGCAAAGAATTGAAAATTGAGGGGATGCTCATCAGTTGGGGCATAGCTGAACTAGTTGTGGTACATAATTGTGATGAAATAGTATTGTACTTTAAGAAATGATGAGCAGAATGCTTTCAGAAAAAACCTGCAAAGACTTACATGAACTGACGCAAAGTGAAGTGAACAGAACTAAGAGAACACTGCACACTGTGACAGCAATATTGTAAGGTGATCAACCATGAATGGCTTAGGTATTCTCAGCAATACTATGATTCTATCCATCTCCTGAGAAAGAATTGATGGAGTCTTCATAGAGATTGGAACATACTATATTTTACTTTATTTTTTATGTGGTTTTCTTTTTCTGGGGGAGAGCTGTGTTTTCTTTCACAACATGACTAACATGGAAATATGTTTTGCATGACTAAACACATATGGCATATCAAATTGCTTGTTGCATTAGGGAGGGGTAGAGGTGGGAGAGGATTTAGAACACAAAATTTAAAAAAAATGAATGTTCAAAATTTTTACATGTAATTGGAAAAAATTAAGAAACTGGGAGTCAGGACAATCATTTACAGTACAGTATAAATTGAATTCAAAATATTACCTCTCCCAAAATCATTTGCATTTTAATCCTCTAATTGTGAAATGGAAAACTGCCCTTTGTTTATGGAATTTCAAACAAGAATGAGAGGAAAAAGAGGGAAAGAAGGTATTTTGGGGAAGAAGCAGAATAGTAGGGACTTAGGAATTACAATGTTAACTACCCACAAGAGTGATCCTCGAAACACAAGGTATTAGCTACTATTCTGAAACCCCAACTTAAGAATATAAGTTGGATGGGGTGGGAGTAACCCTAGAAGGGATGCTACAATTTCCTGCTCCATCTATATATAAAACTGTTTGAATCCCAGGAAACTGGCATTCTTCCCACCTACCCAAAGTATTTCTTGGACACCTTCAGTCCTAGGTCACTCTTGGCTCTAAGTATTCTCTTGATCCTGCTCATTTTTTTTAGGGTTAAGTGACTTACCCAAGGTCACACAGCTAGTAAGTGTCAAGTGTCTGAGAACGGATTTGAACTCAGGTCCTCCTCACTCCAGGACTGGTGCTCTATTCACTGCACCACCTGGCTGCCCCTCATCTTGCTCATTTTTGAATAGTCAAGAATTCGTTCTAGTTGATCTTTTCTAGTCTGACCTTTCACCAATGGCTTTTCTCGAACTCCTGGTTTTGGCCAAGGCTTGATGCTCCCTGACTTTTGTTCAATCTGAACTTTTGGCTCAACATCCTTGCCTCCGACCCCTGGTATTTAATGTAATGCTTGACAACTTTGACTCCATTTCTGCTCCAGATTCTAGGATCCAACCCCATCTGTGATAAGACAATGGTTCACAACCAGGGATCCACCTGGCTAGAACTGTTGGTTATTAACCTTTGACTTGCCACCACCTAGTGGTGGTATGTCATCAAGGCCACCCCATTTCTATGTCACTTAATCTCATTAGATGGTTTGCTATAATGTTTTTTCTTCACTTGTAAATTGAAGTTTGGGCAGTCCTTAATCACTTCACCAGCTAAACCCCCAGAGAACTAGGAAGTATGTAAACCTGGAGCTTGACTCCTAGCTAAAGTGATTTTGTTTTCTCATTAAATAAATTACTTACAGATTTCACTAAATGGAGTCTGAGGAAGTGTCAGTTATAAATTGGGCTTATCTTTAGCCCCAGACATTGTTAAGAAAGATGCACAACGACTAGCTCTGATCCCCAGGTAAAAAGAGGGTTTAATTGAATATGATTAACATGTAGAAGCTTAGAAAAAAATCTAGGAATATACTAACAGTTTGCAAATATGCAAGCAGATTTCTAGAGTGTAAGCAGGAACCTAGGCTGCTTACCAAATATCTGTAGCTACAGTTTATATTTAACTGAGATGCCTCATTGGTGAAGGCATTTTGCAGAATGTCCAAAAGGCATTAAATGATTTTTGAGAAATATAGGTTTTGCTCAAGAATAACCACCATTTATTAAATAACCACCACCTAATAAACTAACATTATAGAGTTTTAGAATTGGGAGGAGCTTTAGAGGTCATCTTGTCTAGGTTTCCCATTTTGTAGGTGAGGAAACTGAGACCCACTTAGGCTAAATGATTTACTCAAGGTTTTATAAGAAGTACTGGAGCAGGAATTTTAAACTCTGAGCCTATCATTCCAAATTGGTGCTTTTTCCAATTAAGCAAATTCTAGATGCTGAAGAAAGGACAACATTGCTCTGCTGGAGTTTAGTTGAGGGACAATACCAAGAAAGATAATCTGATCGACATATTATTACATTGGACCAAATAGAGGACCCCTTCCCAAACAGGTCCCACCCTTAAATTAGATTTCCCTTTGAAAGGAAAAAAAAGTAGGCATGAGATGAAAAATGATTCTGTAAATGGATCATGTTTAAAACATTAATATACTTGGGCGAAGCCCATTATACTTTCTAAATGATAGTAAATAACCTTCTGCTATACAATTAGTGCAAGGTATGAAGGAAAAAAGGAATCTGCCAAAATAGAATCATTTCTATTGTGCAACAAGCATGGCTGGGGGAAGGGACTATGATTTCCCTAGTTGATAAGGAGGCTAGCATTCTTATTGCCTGGTCCTCTCACTCTCCTTATAGGGTAGCCCCTTTTGCTCCTTTGTGAAATTCAGATTTTGACCCTAAGATGAAACACCCTTGCCTTCAAAAGTGCCACCTTGTTTGAGCAAGGACATTGTGTAATTATTTACAAGTGGGAAGCAGGGCCCAAAGACTCAAGTCTTTGGCAATACCTCCTATCACCCATGCTAACAAGTTCCCTGATGGGCTTTTCAGTATGGTCCTGTTTCTAAGGGAATGTAAGCATGGGACTGAGGAAGTTGGATGCTGTCATTAGAGAATACCAACTTCCTTTCCCTTGAAGTATCAGCAGTGTGGAGTCTAGCACACCCTAGCTATAGGATGTGGTTTAGGGGAAGATGTTGCTACCAGTTCAACTTCTAATAAGTGACTGTAATGTTAATGTAATAGGAAGATGTGTTCCCTGTCCATTAATAGACTATGTGACCACATGTGTCCCTTTTTCCCTTGGAACAAGAGCCATGTTCCCAGGTCTAAGGTGCACAGGTATTTTAAGACATCACAGATGTCTTATTGCTTTCACAGCTGTGCTATATCCTGAGATATGTAGAGCCCATTGGGGGAGGAACTTGCCTACAGAGGAACTTGCTTGGGGGAGGCTTGCTTGTAGGGAGGCTTTCACACCTTTTGGTACTAAACTAATTAGGCATTGGGTCATGAGGCTTGTGGTGCCTTCTGGCTCTGAGTCTATTAGTTGAAAACTATATATACTGGGAGGCTGGTATTTTACTTTGGGGGGCTTGTACATGAGAAGGACCTTTTGATTCCCTGGACAGGACTCTGAGTAGTCATTTGTTTAGAGCCCCCCCCCCCCCCAACTACTTAGATGCTGGTGCTCTTCTGGTCTGATGGTGAGTGTAGGTGGTTGTATTATTTTGTTCAGGCAACTGGAGCCCTGTCTGTTGAGTTCTTTCTTGGATACTCCTTTATACTTATCTGTAATTAAAGTAAGATTGTTGACCCCTTTAAAGTTGTCTTTCCTTTAGAAAAGCAAATCAAAGAACCTGTGCTAGCAGCCATTCTGGGTATGTGAGGGTGATTGCTAATACAGTGACCAAGGAGGACTAAGCAGCAGCTATAGGGCTGAGAGCAGGATTATAAATTGCACTCAGGTTTTATAAAAGGTTTATTTTGGGGGGAATATGTAACCTGTATTCAAGCCCGTGGTATATATATATATATGACAGTTTTACAATCATTTGACCCGTTATTGACAAAGATAGTATCACAAGGTTAAAACTGTAATCAATGCAGGGTGAATGGCATATTACGCCAGGGTGTTGCTATTATGCAAGGCCAAGCCATACCTTTTCCTTGAGGAAATGGCTGCTCTTAGCCTTCTCTTTTTCTCCCTGGGCCTGTTATACTACACTCAGTATCCTATTGCTGTGCTTCCCCTCTCCAAGAGTTGCTGCTCCTGTGGTTGGACTGTCCTCTGCTCCTGGCCACCTTCCCTCCTCCATCCCCATTTTGTTTTTCCTAGGCAGAGGAATTCCTGGTTATAATTCTGTACAAGGAACCATACATCCTGAAGTTCAGTGTTACCTACCTTGAGATTGAGATCACAGGATTTGGGTTCCAGTGACCTGGGTTTGATGCTTGTACACTATCTACCATACTCTACCATCTGTTTGTCTGTGTGGTAATCCTTCTAATTTTAAACCCTATGATCCTGTGGGAGCATTTGCAAGTTGTTTTACTTCTCTGGGCCTTACTTTCCACCCTTGAAAAATGGGAGCAGTAATGGCTATACAATTTCATGGGCAGGAAGTATTTTTTTCTTCTGCCTTTGTATTCTCAGTGCCTAGCATAGTGTCTTGTTCAGAATAGCATTTAAAGATGGCTTGGTGAAATGCTAAGTTCCCTTCCAGCTCTTAAAATACTGGGATTGCCTATTGCCTTCTAGAGAAACATGCACTGAAACCCACAGATAAAATGAGAACATTGAGGAAGGTATTCTTTAGTACAGTATGTGGGTGTTTTAAAATTCCATTTTCTGAAAACTATTAGAAAAGATTCCTTTGAAAAATACTTCAATGTTTTAAGTATTTTTAGGAAGGTAATATGGTTGACTTTAGACCTGTCCTAAAAATGAAATGGACTGCCTCATTAGGTAATTAGCTCCTTGTCATTAAAGGCATCAAAACAGAGGCTGGGTGGCCTTAGTAAAGTCATTTCACTTCTTTAAGTCTCAGATTTCTATTATGTAAAAAGATGCTTTCTTTTTTTTTCCACTTTTCAGAGGGCAATTGGGGTTAAGTAACTTGCCCAAGGTCACACGGCTAGGTTTTTGTTTGTGTTTTAAGTGTCTGAGGCCAGAACCGAACTCAGGTCCTTCTGACTCCAGGGCCAGTGCTCTACTCACTGCACCACCTAGCAGCCCCACACTAGATACTTTCTAAGGTTCCTTCCCTTCCAACTCTTAACTCATTCCCTGCCCCTACTCTGAGACTTTCTCAGGACTTCAAAACCATGCCCTCTCTAATGTGGGCTCATCTTAGATGTCCCCTCAGTACCTAGGGCCTCATCACTCTGGGGTAGACCATATCCTTAGTATGTTTACTTGGTATATCCCTCTGCAAGACCTGCCCCCTCCTTTTCCCATTGTTGAAGTTCCTTTTGAAACCTCCATTTGGTACAAGGGCCCAGGAACACCTGCATTTATTTCCTTTAGTCCTGATTTTTCTCTGGAATTCAAAACCATTTTCCTCCTGCCACTCCCACCTTTCAGTAACTCCTTTTGGTGTGTTATCTTTCCCCATTACAATGTAAATTCCTCGAGGGCAAGAATTCTTTTTGTTTTTTTTTTTTTTTCTTGTATTTTTATCCCCAGTGATTATCATAGTCCCTGGAGCATAGGTGCTACCCCTGCCCTGTTCCTTCTCTCCTTTCTTCCTTCCCTTTCTCCATCCTTCCTTTCTTCCTTCTCTATGAATTGATTTTGTAGAAAAATTTTCTTTGTCAGATAGCTGTTGGACAACCACTACCACCACCACTACCAGACATTGAAGTAGAACTGAAGATATAAGAAGTATTTAAAAACACATTATCTTACATTATTTTAGAAAAACATGGAAAGACTTGCACAAAATAATGAAGAGCAAAATTAGTAGAACCAAGAGAATATTGTACACAATGACAGCAATATTGTTTTAAGAACAACTTTGGGTGAATGAGTCATTTTGACTCTTATAAATAAACCAAATTAACTGCAAAGGATCTATGAAGGAAGATGCTCTCTACAACAAGAGAAAGAACTGAGAAATAGAAATAAGCGTAATATGGTTTTACATATATACGTGCATATATACATATGTATAATCTGTATACATACATATTTTTGTCTAATGGTAGCTCCCTCTAGGGTGGGGGCAAGAGAAGAAGAGGAAAAAGAGAAAATTACATGATCATTTTGTTATATATTTCAAAAGAAAATCAAATTATACATAATAGATTTGCAGTTTCATGTGCAATCCTCTTTTCCTAGTCTACTTTTTCATGGAAATGCTTGTTTTATTCAGTTCAGAATAAAAAAATAAAATATACATGATCTCATTTGAGGCTATGTATGTGATGCAATCAGTATGAGCTTCATTTTACAGGTGAGGAACCTGAGGCAAGGCAAGCTGAGAATTGAATGATTTACCCAAGGTCAAATAGCTAGTAAGTGTAGGGAATATATTTCAAACCCCTGATTCCCAAGACCATGGCTCTATCCATTATACTCTCTAGGTGTCTAGATGACCTGTGAAGTCCCTTCTGACTGTAAAACTCAGTGATGTTAAATTTAGTGTAAAATAATAAAGATGCTTTCAAATGGATGTCCTCATAGTTGCTAAAATAAGACAGAGGACATCAGCTATTAAAAATTAAAATGTAGATTGAATCCTTAGTTTCCAGATGCTGTTTTAAAAAAAAAAAAAACTTCTCTCCTTATCAAGTGAAATCTTTGTCATGGATTATAAGCGTATGGCATATTAGCATAAATGGAAGATTTTCATGGCTTATACCAATTCTTTCATGAAATATACAAAATAAGATGAAAAAAAATGATTGTAACAAGTACATTTCCCCAGATTCCAACTTCAGCAATGCTTTGAGGCTTTTTTTTTTTTTGATGGGGCGGGGGGGATTGCTCTTCTCTCTTTTCTTTGCTTTCATTGTCTTCCCTCTCCATGGTACTCACCACACTCTGATTTAGCAGTCTCACCTTAAACACATTCATTCTGTCTGTCAGCCTCCAGTCTTCTCCAGCTGACACAAGTCCTGCCAGCAGGATTCAGAAAGCAAAGCAAGAGGCCAGGCTTGTCTGTGTGGTGACCCAGAACAGAAGCCAGGGCTTTTCAATGTGTGTGCATTGGAGTGTTAAAATGCCTACTGTGCCCTTAAGTCAGAAGGCCAGGGGGAAGTGAAAGTGCCATCAGCAGATCAACAAGAGGTGTAATGTGCTTCAGGGTGGCTGATGATTTTGGAAATGTCATTCATTTTTAGGTCTAGGGAGAGTGTAAATCTCCCAGCTCAAAGGAAACAATCAAGCCCAATAAAAATGAAAACACTTCTCTCTATCATTGTTTCATTTGCCCTTGCCCTTTGTGGCGTACAGTCTTACCCCATTCAACAAATATTTATTATTCTCCACATAGGCTAAGGCCATCTGAATGTGATCAATTCATCCCAACTCCATCAAAACCCATAAAATTTGTTGGAATATTTTCAATCTCACAGGATCCCATTATACATTAAAGGCTTGAGTGAGAATAGCAGCCATGGCATAAAATTACCATTTATTAATTTGCTTTGAATCTCACTATAAAGCAATACAAATATGATAACCTATCCTGCACAGAGCTGTCAGATTTGTATTCCTAATACATAGGTTCAACAAGGTTAATCCTCTGTTCAAGAAGCTTCAGGGGCTCCCCATTCCTTCCATGATGGAATATTCTGTCTGGCATTTAAAGACCTTTGTAATCTGGTTCCAACTTCTTTTTTCATACTTTTGGCCCATTACCTTCCCACCCTCACCCCTCACATGCTCCATATTCTAGCCAAAGTGACCTACTTACTGTTTACTATATATATATATATATATTTTATATATATATATATATATATATATATATATATATATATATATATATATATATAATATCTATCTCCTACCTCCATGCCTTTGTAAAGCTGTCCACCATTCCTAGAATACTCTTTCTCCTCATCTCTGCCTTATAACATTACTGGCTTCCTTCAAAACCCAGCTCAATTGCCATCTCTTCTTGGAGGCCTTTTCTGATCTCCTCAGTTGCTGGTACTTTCCTTTTCCATATTACTTTGTGTTTATTCTCTGTGTATTTTGAATGTATTTATACTTTTGAATATACTTATATGTATATATAGATGCTTCCCCTAGGAGAATGTGAGCTCCCTAGGGTCACATATGGCTTTGTTTTTGCTTTTGAATCTCCAGGGTCTAGGCACAGTATCTGACACCTGCTAGTTGCCTATTAAGTGCCCATTGAATTGATTAGAAATTACCCACTTTATAAAGGCATTCGACAAAGCTACAACAACAATGACAATAACAAATTGGCCATTGTAGATTCTTCAGGTCTATACTAGATACTTACTTAGTTGTTTGTCTTTTTGCACCTGTATACAGTACCCATACCATTCATTAATTCCAAAGAAAATAGTTAAACAAGCAGGCAACAAGTATTTGTTGAGTTCTTGGTACGTGTAAGTTATAAGCAAAAAAGTCCCTGCCTTCATACAGTTTACATTCTAATGTGGGAAGACAAGATACAAAACTAGATGGGAAAAGGTACCCATAGTGGGGGAATGGTGTTAAATTCCAGAAAGCCAGCAGCATAGTCAACTTTTGAAAGGTGACCATCCTGGACCCCTCCCCAAAATGGATGCATGTGAGAAAATGATCAATGTGAAAACGGGACCAGTATGCTAGAGGGATATTCCAGGGTGAGACTACAGGTGAGGGTGACATGGTGTTGAAGGCCAGAAAGTCAGAAGGGGAAAAACACAAGACTGGTTTTCTTTAAAGGATTACATGTTTCAGTTACACCTCTATTGAATTATTATTTTTTTTAAACAAATGCTTTATTAACTTCTGTTTTACATCATTCATTTCCGCCAGATTTTGAGTTACAATCATTTTCCCCCCATTATTCCCCTACCCAACCTCCCAGAATAGTAATCCCACAAGATATCGCTTCCTCCAATCTGCTCTCTCCCATACCTTCTCCTATACCCCCATCGACTTTTCCATTAGAGGAAGGTGAGTCTTTGTGTCCCAATGCCTGCACATCTTATCTCCCTATTACAAGCAAAAGAGTATTAATAATAGTATTTATATATATTTGAAACATTTAATGTTACGACCTCGAATTTCAGATCCATTTCCTTCCTCCCTTGTCACCCATTCCTTCTTGGGAGATAAGTAATTCAGTATATGTTGTACATGTTTAGCTATGCAAAACATTATCATAGTAGATATATTGTACAAGGCTGCTTATAATTCCCTCCCACTCATCCCACCCCCCACCTGGTCCATTCCCTACATGATCCTGTCCCTCTTCTATAGTGGGTACTTCCAACCTCCCCTCCCCCCAAGGATGCCCTCCCATCCATCATCCCTCCTCTCATCCCCCTTCCCCCTATTCTGCTGCAGGTTGAGATATCCCATTTAGTATGTATGTCATTCTCTCCCTGAACCAAATTCAATGAGAATGTGGTTTTGCCTTTTTTGCCTTCCTATTCTCCTCCTCCCTTGCAACCACTTCCCCTTGCTTCTTCTACATGAGATAGTTTACCCTACCCTGTCTCTCCCCATCTCCTCTTGCCACTTTCCTCTCTCACCTCATAATTTCATCCCTTGAGTATTCTCCCTTCCCAACAAATTCAACCTATGCCCTCTATCCATATATAACTGTAACCATATACACACACATTCACATATGTATTCATATGACCACACTCCCTTCTTCCATTATTTTCATAGTGAGAAAGATATCATCAGTCACAGTTATTGCTTTTCCATATAGGAATGTAAATAGTTCAACTTTGATAAGTTCCTTTTGATTTCTTTTCCCTGATTACCTTCTCAGGCATCTCTTCCTTCTTGTGTCTGGATGTCAAATTTTCTATTCAACTCTGGTTTTTTCCTCAAGAATGCTTGAAAGTCCTCTATTCCACTGAATGACCATATTTTCCCCTGAAACAAAATACTCAGTTTTGCTGGGTAGGTGACCCTTGGGTTCATTCCCAGTTCTTTTGCCCTCTGGAATATCATATTCCATGCCCTTCGATCCCTCAGTGTAGAAGCTGCCAGGTCCTGGGCTATTCTGATTGTGTTTCCACAATATTGAAATTGTTTCTTCCTGGCTGCTTGTAGTATTTTCTCCTTGATCTGGGGATTCTGGAACCTGGCTACAATATTCCTGGGAGTTTTCTTTTTGGGATCTTTTTCAGGAGGTGATCTGTGGATTCTTTCAACCTCTATTTTGCCCTCTGGATCTAAAACATCACGGCAATTTTCCTTGAGAATTTCTTGAAGGGTGATTTCTAGGTTCTTTCTTTGATCATGGCTTTTGGGTAGTCCAATAATTTTTAAATTATCTCTCCTGGATCTATTTTCCAGGTCAGTGGTTTTCCCCATGAGATATTTCATATTGCCTTCTATTCTTTCATTTTTTTGGATCTGTTTAACAGCATCTTGATTTCTCATAAAGTCATTAGCTTCCATTTGCTCCAGTCTAACTCTGAAGGAATGAATTTTCTTAGTGAGCTTTTGAGATTCTTTTTCCATCTGGCAAATTTGGCTTTTTAAGGCATTCTTCTCCTCATTGCCCTTTTTGGCCTCCTTTGCCATTTGAGTTAGTCTATTTTTTTAAGGGGCTATTTTCCTCAGTCAGGCTGTTGACTCTCATTTCATACTTTTCCTGCATCCTTCTCATTTCTCTTCCCAATTTTTCCTCCACTTCTCTTATCTGCTCCTTAAGGTCCTCTGTGGCCTGCAACCTGCTCATATTTTCCTTTGGGGCTTTTGGAGCAGAATTTCTGACCTCACAGTCCTCCTCCTGTTCCATGCTTCCATACTCTTTGCCCCCAAAATAGGAGTCTAATGTTGCATTTTTCTGTTTATTTTGTTTCCTTTGCCTAGGCATGTTGCCACTTAATTACTTGACTTTTGGGCTTGTTGCCACAGTAGGACTCTGCCACCAGACACGGGGCCTTCACAACTTCTGGTTCTGGCAAGTTGGATACCCACCCCAGACCTCCCCCTTCCCCCCCCCCCCCAGATGGCAATCCAGATCCAAGCAGGTTAAAGCAAGAGCGATTAACCTCCAAGACTGATCGCTGGATCTCCCTACAGTTCGAACACCAGGAGCTGATGCTGCCACTGAAGCTGCAAAATGGTGAGTGTCTCCTCAGCAGTTTCTAGCCCCCAGGGGAGGAAGCCGACGTGTTCCCCAAATACTGGTCCCAAAGTCCATAGGGCACTAACCTCTTACTTTGTCCTAGGCATGTCTCTGTTGATAATTCTGGAATCGCCACAGCTGCTGTTGTTCTCGGGTCCCTCCAGCCGGCTGCTGGCCCAGCTGCCCTGTGGCTAAAACCGAGGGTCACTCGGACCTGGGCTCGGGTCTCCACCTGGGCTGTTGGCTCCCAGAGCGCTGTGCTGGCCCTCCCTGCAGGCTGCTGGGCTGTCCTCAGTGGGAGGTTAGCTTCTCTGTGTCGTTCTGTGAGTGCTGGGGCTCCAGAAGTTGTTCAGTGTCCCCTTTTACATAGTTTGGATGTGGTGTGGGGCAGAGCACCTTGGAAGTGCTGTTTCTACTCTGCCATCTTGGCTCTGCCCTGAGAGGTAGTTTTCAATGGGGCCCTCAGAGCAGTGTCTTACTTCTCAGGATTTTATTTGAGAAGTTATTTCTTTTCAAGTTAATTTTTAAAATTAATTTCCATATGCAGATGTTATTTTTGCCTCCCCTTTTAATAACAAAACATTTACATAAGAAAAATATATCTTACCCTAGAATCAAATACTGTAGCTCAAGTAATGGCTGAGTTTCTTGCTGCCCATTTAGCTTCTGGGGATCTCATATACTTCATAGCTTCTGGGACATCAGAAAAATGGCCACAGAAATAACCACCTTTTGAGAGGGCATTCAGGAAGCATGCATCTGACCCTAGTATAGGTCCCTCATCCCTGCTAACTCTGATGTATTTAGATAGTTGTGGGCTGAGTGTGCCAGCCATGCTAAGGAAACCATCATACCTGCATCCTGTCTTATTGGTTTTGGAACCTCAGCTAACAAAGCACCATAATCTCCAAATATTGCATGAAAACCCCTAAGAATATATTTCCAGCTGGGAGTAGTTTAAACCCCATGGATAAGGCATACTAGCTTGGACACTTCTGCCTCTGTCCAATTACAACCGTGAAGCATTGAGAACATATCTGATTATCATGGGGACCAAATCCTTTGCCTGGGAACATGGCTATCCTACATGTAGTGCTTCTTCTGGATGACTGAGACATATTTTTAAGTAGTAATTTAAACTATGAGTCTAGCAACTAATTTTTCAGGGCATGAAATATCCCATGGTGAAAAAAAATGAGTAAAAACTGCAACCACTTTAGAATTAGATGGGTAAAAGGGGTTCAGAGAATGAGACTTAATGATAAAAAAGTGACTCTTCTGACTTGAAAGCAATTGAAACGCTTAGAGAATGTTCCAAATTCTACTGCTCTAGACCCCTGCAGAGGTAATAGCGCATCATTTTGGAGATGTCCAGAAAGTTTATTTTTTGCACTTTTCAAATTCAAGAACTCACAAACAGGCTCTCATAATTTTGAAATTTCAATAGGATGCTGGGATAAAAGCTTTTGGAAAGCTTTTTGTTGTCTTTTGTAGTTATTGGGTTTTTTTTTTGGGGGGGGGGAGCTACTTTAAAAGAAACAGCTCTCATTCCCCTCTTAAATAAAGAAAAAAACCTAAGTCACAAAAATGTACCCGAAACAATAATATATGCCAAATAATTGCTGATAAAAAACCCAAAATTCTATAAAGGCTCTTCATCAATTCACTTTTTATCATAAAATAACATAAAAGTTTGCACAGTTTTTGAAAAAAAATCTTACTCCTTATTTCCTTTTTCCTATGATGACAAATATTAAAGATCAGAAGAGTTGAGCAAAACGAGGATTTATTATGTATGCAAAAAGTAAAATTTGGGACTTTCAGGAAAAGATGACTATTTTTGACACCAACTTTGGTGGTTATGTCTGTGAAATTCTATTTGTCTTCCACTTAGTTGTCAAATTGACATACCTAAAATGTAAGTCTGATGTTACTCAGAGGCTCAAGAAACTTCAATGGTTCCCCAGTGTCATCAAGATAAAATACAAATTTCTATGTATTTAAAGTCCTTCACAATCTGGTTTCCAGCCTCTTATTCTGGGTTGAAGTATACATTATTCCCCTTCAGGAATATTATGTTCCAGCCCAACTGACTTTTTTGATGTTTTCCATACTCAACAAAACATCTCCTGCCCCTGTGCCTTTACACTCCTCAGTTCTGCTTCTTGGAATCTCTAGTTCTTTTTCAGTTTTAGTTCATGTACCAACTCTTTCAAGAGGCTTTTTCTGATTCCCAGGTATTAGTGTCTCTCTCACCCCAATTACTATACATATTATACACACACACACACACACACATACATACATACATATATATATGTATACACACATATATACACATGCATATATGTATACATACACACGCACAATAAACATGCATAGACATACTTAAATACAGACAGAATTACTTGTATCTTGTTTTATTGGGTTTGAAAGCTCCGTTAACAAAGCACCATAACCTCTAAACGTAGTATGTAAACTGCTGAGAATCTATTTCCAGTTAGGAGTAATTTAAGCCTTATGGATAGGGCATAGAAGTGGTGACACCTCTGCTTCCATCCAACTAGTATACACACATATGCATATATCAGTATGTATGTATATGTTTATAAGCCCCTGTTGTATCCCTTTAATAGAATGTCAATTCTTTAAGGGCACAGATTTTTTAACTTTGAAATTTATATCCCCAGCACAATTTTTGATTGATATTCAGATGACTATGGCCAAATTTCCACTTTTCAAATTCCAATTGCCCATTGTACATTTCTGAAGGGCCAATGTCAACTCGAAACATATTTTTTCCCACCTAAAACCAGCTTTCTCTTTCCTAATTTACTTTTATTTCTGGGGTGAAATAATGTCCCACCATTTTCCCAACAACTCACTCAAAATTTCAGGATTGTCTTGAAGTATTGTTATATAAAAGGGGTACAGACTTACTTTGCTTGATTCCTGAGAGCAGAACTAGGAGTGACAGGTGGAGGTAGCAGAGGAAAACTTGATTTACATGTAAGGAAACATTTTCTAACCACTAAAACTCTGTAGAAGTGAAATGAGCTTCCTAGGAAGCAGTGGGATTGCTTTTGCCATAGTTCTTCAAACAAAGATTAAATGATAGGGGATTATGGATTCCTATCCTATTATGGGCTCTGAGGTCACATTTAACTTTGAGATTCTGTGATTCTTCCTTCCTCAATATCCCCCTTTCCAATCAGTGACCAAGTCTTCCTGATTCTTTCCTTTATAGTGTTTTTACCCTTGTGTGCACCCCAAAATCTGTGTGCAACAGAAATCCTTACCCAAATAATACTCAGAGGTTTCTCAAGGTATTTCTCAAAATATGTTTCTGGTTGACATTAGACCTTGAGAATGGTTTATTAAGATCTCAAGAAGGGGCCACCATCCTGACAAATGGTCAGGGAGGAGAAGCAATTTACAAAAGGAAATGGCAAAGTTATAAAGACCTAATGTGGAATTCTCCCCCACCCCTCTCCTGACCCGTTTTTTCCATTGGAAGGAAGTCAGGTGCACAATCTAAGTGCTGCAATCTACCTCAAGTACCAGAACAAGGAAACAGTAGATGACCCAATGTACATTTGAGAAAGTACTTCTGTCCTTATTTGGCATATCTTATGCTGAGGAGAGGGGTGACTCCCTACTGCGCTGAGTTTTGAGTCCTTGTAAATTATGTCATCTCTGGTGAAGGGAAACTTGGACCTGTTTCCCACGAAAAGCTTTACTAGATTTGAGAGTATAGTCTAGAAGTTTTTACTTCTCTCACTCACCCTCCATCTACCACTTATATTCTAATTACCATTAATCTTATGAAAAGATTAAACCTGATCCTTTACTATTTTCTTATTGATCCTATTTATAGTTAATTGATTTTGTCCTGTAACTGCCTAAGTCATGGTTTTCTGTCTCTGAACTTAGTTCAGAATTCAGTTGGTCTGTAATGGGTTAAGTATAGAAATCCAGTTCCCTTATCAATCACTGTTCTATTCTTGCCTCAAGGAATTCTGCTAACCTTGGGGGATGTGGCTTGCTATCCTGGTTTGCTAGCCAAAGAAATCTGGGCCACCATCTTTTTTTTTTATTTTTTTATTTATTTATTAGTTTAGTTTCAGTTAACAAGATTCAATTCCATAGTTCCTTGATTTTCAAATTTCCTTTATTTCCCTCCCCCCTCCCCTCATGGCAGCATATAGTACAGTATAGGGTCTGCAAATGCATTCATATTAAACATTATTCCAATTACAAAGGCGTATTGTACTAGGTGGGATGAAAGATGGTAAGGAAGAAGTAAAACCAAACAATGAGAAGAACAAGATCATTTAGTTTGCTTCCATCAGGATTCAGGCTCAGTTCTTTCTAGTTATATCTCTGGATGGCGTATTTATCACTTTCTTGAGTCATTTGGGATTAACTTATATAACTGCATTGCTGAAAAGAGTCCAGTCTGTCATAGTTGGTCGTCACAGATATGGTATGTCTGTGATTGTATACAAATTTCTTCTGATTCTACTCTTCTCGCTCAGCATCAGTTTGTATAAGTCTCTCCAGGTAATTATGAAATCTGTCACCTCCTCGTTTCTTATAGCACAATAAAATTCCATTACATTCATATACCACAACTTGTTTAGCCATTCCCCAATTGATGGGCACCCTTTTAGTTTCCAATTTGGGCCACCATCTTGCAGGTGGACTCAAACAATGAACACTTCTTAGTCACAGGAGGGAAGAATTATTCCCTATTCCCAACCTCTAACCAATCATATTGTTCCCTGTACCTCAGCTATGAATCAGTCATGTTTCCCTGAGCCCCATGGTGTCACCTACCCTATTCTATCCTTTGATCTGTACTCCCCAAACACTATATAACACTTATAAAAGAGGAGTTCTTCTTTTGCTTGAGGTCTTTGGCTGGAAACTAAGGCAACCACTAATTGTTTTACTGGTAGGTAGTATACCTTTGTTAATAAAATATCTTACTTGGAGAAGTATGCCTCAGTTTACTTTTTTGTAACACTTACAGCCTCTATCACATAATGCCTAGATTAGCATAATAGTCATAAACATCATCATCATAATAGGTAGTTTTTACAGAACACTATAAAGTTTGCAAAGCTCTGTATATATGTCATCTTCACCTTCTTAATAAGCTTTTAAGGTAGGTATTATGATTATCGCTCCATTTTATAGATAAGGAAACTGAGGTGAGGGAGGTTAAATGATTTTAAGACAGTTGTTCATTTGTTCATCAATCTATCCCCATTTTGCTGCACTATAAGATTAACCTGCTGAAAATAAATGGATTCTCAACTACTCAATTGAATTCAGTAGTTATTATATTAAGTACCTGTTATGTGCTAGGAAATGTTCTAGGCTCTGGGAAAACAAAGGCAAATACAAAACAGTCTTGCACTCAGGAAAGCTATATTCTGCTGGCTTAGGAAAAAACAAAAAACAAAAAAACTTTGGTTCTTTTTCATTACCCTCTGGATAAAGTCCAAAAGGCCAGTTCCCTAGCCTGACATGTAAGGAAGGGTTTCCAGGACCTATACTGGGGCTTTTCTTGGTGATGCTGCCAGGCTAATCTACTATATGTTCACTGTCCCTCAAACACACCCGCTGCATTTCTCCCTCTGTACCCTTCTCTCTGCCTTATCAGAAGTTTACTCATATATTCCAAGAGTCATCCCAGGTCTTTAAGAATATTGTGGTTATGCTCCCCTGGCTGGGACAAGGGACATGGGGAAAACAATTTTCCCAAGTGGTAATTCTGATAAACATTTTGTTTGTTTGTTAGTTTTTAGCAAATTCTTGATTGGTTGACGTTCCCTGGTATGTGACACAGTAAACCTGAGTGACACAATTTGACACAAGTCAAAAATCTCTCTGGCATGGAAAACATTTTTAGCTTAAGTAAACAATAACAACAACAAAACCCTCTCAAACCCAGGGGCTACCATCTGTGTTCTAGGATCAGTCAGTCAGTTAGCAAGCATTTATTAAGAGTTAGTTGTGTGGGGTGGCTAGGTGGCACAATGAATAGAGCACCAGCCCTGGAGTCAGGAGGACCTGAGTTCAAATCCGGCCTCAGACACTTAACACAAAAACTAGCCACGTGACCTTGGGAAAGTCACTTAACCCCAATTGCCCTCCAAAAAGCAAAAAAAAAAAAAAAAAAAGCAAAAAGAGTTAATTGTGTGCCAGGTACTGTGCCCCCAGCTGTGGAAGAGATGTGGTCTCTAAGCCCCAAACAATCTCCTACAATGATATTTGAAGAAACCATTGTTCTTACATAATATGTATTCCGTGATTCAGAGAATGCCATAATTTCCTTGACAATGCCACCCTTAGCTGTTATGATCAATTGAGGATCATAAGAAAGGTCAAATGGCTTTAGCAGAAAAGACTAATCCATGGGTTGGAAAAGGTAAGGTTCAAAGGCCAAAGTTAAATTAACCTAACTACTGGGGTGTGTGACTCTCCAGGTCCTCAAGTGCAGCCCTTTGACAGAATCCAAGCTTCATAGAACAAATCCCCTTAATAAAAGGATTTGTTCTGTAAAACTTGGATTGAGTCAAAAGGACCCACCAAGAACCAAGAAGGCCACATATGGCCTTGAGGCCACAGATTCCCCACCCCTGGCCTAACACAATAAATGTTAGATCCTTCAACCCCTAACCCTTGCTCATAAGATTTCAACTTTTATGGGCATATTTTCCTGAAAATGACCTGTCTGGCCGTTAGCCAAATGCTTTTTATTCAGATCAATGCAGTTTCTCAACATTGCCTCCTTTGATATCAATTACCTTATCTATACTAGATGTAGTTAGGCATAATTATTTCAAAATTCAACATTAATCAAGATCTTTCTATATTATCTTTATAGGTAGATATTGATTTTTTTAAACGTAAAACTAGTTTGAGTTTGCTTTTTAAAATTTCTGATTCAAAGTAATTTTCTAATAGAGATTTCTGGTTTAAAGAGCCATGATTTCCTAGAATTATTGGATGAACTTATGTTTAATTTATATGTTTATAATACTTGTTCCAAGAAAGCTACAGGGGGGAAGAGAAACTTCTCCTTGTGGTGATCAGAACTACTACTGACCATTTTATTAAAAATGACCTCTACTCTTGTAAGGAAATCTTTCATTCTAGGTTCTCTGGCCACAGAATTATTTGGGGTTCCCAAGAATATGTAGCCATCTCAGAGGGCACACTTCAGCAGTCAGTACTCTAGATAGTGTATTTGAGATATCAATATAACTTACTCAGGAGAGTATCTGACCTATATAATTTCAGCATACTGAAGAAACATGTTGAATTACAGACTTCATATAATCTGGCATTACCAGGGGATTGTGATGGGAGGGAAAAAGGGGTCATATTTTATACTAGAACATTTTATGATTCTGGAGTGTCATTTCTGAGCATAGGTATCAATGTCTTATTTACTATCCCTCTAAGTCCTTACTTTAGATGGGGATTTTTTCATTCCTTGAGCTTGAAGTGTCCATCCTGTAGGGCTGTTTTTGTCCATCCATCTCCCCCTACCCTGTTTCTTAAATTTGTTCCCTTCTTCTAGAGTCTCTTGTTCTATCAAAGTTCCCAGCTCCGAGGTCAAAGTTCCTAGTATGGTTTGCTTTCTAAGATGCTTTTATAATCGCTAGCTTATATTATTCTATAGTCTATATTATATTCTATAGTATTCTTCTGTTATTGTATTCTTCCTACTACTTTACATTGTTAAAATCCTTGAGGGAAGGAACAGTTAACCATTTTTATCTTTATATCCCCTTGCACATAGCACAGAAGACTTTCCATAATACTCAATAAACCTTGTATAGAATCACAGAATTTCACGGTTGGAAGGGAACTCAAAGATCATTTAGTTCAGTCTATGGCTCAAAAAGTCCCCTTTACAACATAATGAACAAGATGTCTTTATCTGAAGACCTATGAAAAGGTCTTCCCACTTCTTTCTAAGAAAGGGGCCTTTGGTTGTTCCTACTGTAAGAAATTTTTTTCTTTCCATGGAACAAAATCTGCCTCTTGGCAATTCCCATCCATTGCTTCTAATTCTACCATCTGGGACCAAGCAGAACAAGCGTACCACCCTCTTCTATATAGTAGCCTTTCAAAGACTTGAAGTCACTATCTTCTTGCTCCTTATTCTCCTATACTCCCCAAGTATTTTTGTCTCCAGATTAAACCTCTTCAGTGATTTCAACTAATCTTCATATGCCACGCTGTCCCAAGTCCCTTCAGCATCTTGGTTGCCCTCCTCAGGATACTTATCTGCTTATTGATGTCTTTCTAAAATTATCATGTTCAGAACTTGCCACTATGGCAATAATAAAACCAGCACAGGGCACAGCGGAATGGTTGCTCTCCTAATCTTGAACTCTATGTCTCCCTTATTAAATCTATTAGTCTGTCAACAAATATATATTAAGTATCTACTATGGTGCAACTAAGTACCAGGCCTGAAATTGGGAAAACTCTTTCTAATGAGTTCAAATCTGGCCTTAGATACTTACTTAGCAATTTAAGCCTGGACAAGTCACTTAACAATATTTGCCTCAGTTTTTTCATCTGTAAAATGAATTGGAGAAGGAAATGGAAAACCACTCTAGTATCTCTGATGAGAAAATTCCCAGTGGGGTCACAAGGAATCAGACATGACTGAAAAACAATTGAACAACAATAGCAATTATGTACCAGCCACTGTGCTAAGTGCTCCTTATTAAGGCAGTATGTGATAACGTCAGCCATCTTGGTCGCTGCATAACACATATTGTTGACTCAAAATGAGTTTTGTGGTTCTCTTTTTAATAATCCCCCATTTGTTCAATCAAATCTAATTAAACTCATAAAGAGAACTTAAAGGATGAAAATTCTCAGGAAGTAAACCATACACTTTAGTGAGCCTTTATTTCTCCTATCCTTGGGTTCTAGTCTGCAAACTCCAAAGACCGTAGAGCTGGATGGTCCTTGTAGCAGCAAGCACCCTAGCATACCCAGAATGGCTGCTAGCATAGGTTATTAGATATGCTTGTCTAAAGGAAAGCAACTCAAAATGGGTTAACAGTCTTATTTTAATCAAACATATATCATTTACCTAGTTCAGGGGAAAAGGTCAACACCCTGAACTTCAGAGAATACAAACAGAAGTTACAAACAGACAAAAAAAATACAGACAGAGAAACAGATCAGCAGACAGGGCTTCTAGCTGTCTGACCATTACATCCATACCTAGTCAGTTACCAGAGAGAGAAGCACCAACATCTGGGTTTTCAAAGCTGGGGGAGCTCAATGGCTGCCCAGAGTCTCATCTGGCCAAATCACACAACTCTTCCCAAAGTAAGCCCCAAAGAAAAACCTCACACCAGGGTATATATAACCTTCTCCAGGGTCACAGAATGTCACAACCCTCTTGACCCACTGCCCAATCACAAAGTAACAAGGTGTGGGCATTCCTGCAAAACAATCCTCCTGCCACAGGCTCCATGTGACCACATGGAGCCTATTAGGGGACAGACTATGTTTTCAAGTCAGGGAAGGTTCCCAGAGTCACTTAAGCCTATCAAGGGGCCAAGAGGCAGGGAAGATCTTCAGATTTCCATTATCATACCAGTCCCCTGACAACCTCTCAGTCAAGCATGGATTCATGGTTCTGCCATGTGACATGGAATCTATGGCATTCTGGGAAGATGAAAAGAATTCCCTTGCTTCATGATCTTTCTGTGTGTGTGTGTATATATATCTATATATGTCTGTGTATGTGTATATATATATGCATAATACACATACATATACACATGCATATATGTGTATGTGTATCTCTATAGATAGACTGATAGAGAGATAGATAGATACACACACATCTGTACTTTACAGAACCAATATTGGTGTACTTGGCGATTCTTCACGTATCCCTCTCCATCTACCTCTTGTCTTTATGCCTTTGCTCTGGCTGTTTCCTCTACCTAGGATGCTCTCCCTCAGGGCTGCCACCTCTTAGGATCCATGGTTTTTCAAAAAGGAGAAAGAATAGTCATGTCACCATCACTGATATGCTGCAAAGACTTCTTCCCCTATTGTCTGAAACATCAAATCAGGAAGATTTCTTAATTCTAATTCTTAAAGAGACAAGCATTTATTAAGCACTTGTGTGTCAGATTCTGTGGATGCAAAGACAAAAATAAAATAGCTCCTGTGGCCAGGGATCTTATAGTCCAGATAAGCTGATCTTATTTCTCCCCAGCTTCCAGATTTGATTTTCTTAGTTTGCCTCGGTGCCAGTAATTTTGAAGGCTCTCAGAATTAGAGAATTATAGAATGTCAGCACTTTAGATATCAATAAGACCTCAGAGGTCATATTTGTTATTCAGTTGTCACAATTTTTTGTGACTTCATTTGGGGTTTTCTTGGCAAAGATACTAGAGTAGTTTGCTCTTTCCTTCTCCAGTTCATCTTACTGATGAGGAGACTGAGGCAAAAGTGACTTGCCCGGTGTCACATAACTAGTAGATATCTGAAGCCTAATTTGAACTCTGGTCTTGCTGAACTCCAGGTCTGGCACTACCCACTGTGCCACACCTCGCTGCCTCCAGATGTCATAGAATGTGCAACAAACCTGAGCCAAGTAATCCCTTCTTCAACACCCTTGATATACTCATGCACCTTCCATGGGGAACACATCCAGTAGGAACCCATTATCTCCCAAGAAGTTCATAGTACTTTGGAATAATGTTTGTTTATATCAGACCTAAAATCTGACTCAACCCTTCCCCTAGTTTTTCTGTCTGGGACAATGCCAGAATGAGTGTACTCAACATGAAGGCACTTCAAAAAGACATAGGACACCAGCAGGATCCTTGATATAGAAGCAGGATGGGATTTTAGAAGTATTTAAGCTTACCCCCTCTCATTTTATATGTGAGGAAACTCAGGCTTGGAGAGTTTAGGTGACTTGTCACAATACTTGGGGTAAATGGCAGAACCAGCATTTGAACTCAGGTTCTACAAACCCCACCAAAGTCAGGCCTCTTTTGATTTGCCCTTCAGCTATCGTGCCATTGCATCCATCACCATTCTTGTTGAACTAGGTGTCACTGACTTAGTATAATACGTTAGATATGGTAGGAGCAAGGCAGGGTATCAGTAAAAATCATTTTCCCCCATTGTAGATCGTATAATCTTTTGAAGCCTAAAATCAATCACATTTTTTAAGTTGGCCAGTCTCCACTAAAAACTGTAGCTTTTCCACAAAACATTTACAACTTCCCACGTCTTGTACTAGTACAGTTCATTTATCCATATTCAATCATAATTTCTGTCTTAATTGATTTAGCCCATCATTTTAGCCTATCAAGTTCTTTTAAAATTCTAGCACCAAATGTATCAGATGCATTTAATCTGAAATTTTGATGTCTGCCATATTATATCTTCTTCATACGAATTATTGATTAAAATGTTGAACAAGCACATAGGTGGCCAAGGACATGATCCACGGGGAATTTTGCTAAAATACCTCATCGCCTCCATATTGACATAGATCCACAAATAACTATTCTATTCATTCTATACATTCCAAATCCACTCATCAATCTAGTCCATTTCTTTCTATATTATCTGCAAAGATGAGTCATATAACATACTTTATCAAACATTATTAAATACTTTTATCAAATCCCAGAATGCTATCTATATCTATGGAATTTCTCTGATCTCTAGTCTATTTACTTACACTCTTAAAAATGGAAAGGAGGTTGGTGTAGGCATGACTATTCTTGATGAAGTCATGCTGGCTTTGAATATCAAAATGGTTTCATCTGTCTTTCTCTGAGTCTATCTCTGTATCTCAGTTACAGTCTTTCTATCCCACACCCCCAATATATACACATTCACAGCCACAAATTCCTTGAATAAAATTCTTGAATTTTATTAGGAATCAGTGAGTTTGCCAGCTGGATAGGTGAAGACTAGTTCACTAGTTTAGTCTGAAGTCTCCACTTTCTGCCTAATAAGGTATGGGAAAATTGCAATGGAACCTAATAAGGTCAAATTTCATTTTGTCCTCTATGATGCAGGAGTCAGGACTACTAGGAGCTAGTATCACAATGGAGACCGCAAAATGAAATGTCACAAAGACCTGTCTCTTCAGGACTGGGTGGGGCTTTGGGGAAAGGGTATAAATAGCCAAGAGCCACAACTGAACTGGAGTTAAACAGTAGCAGTAGTAACAGCAGGATAAGTGAATTTGAATCCAGAAAAGCCTCTGGAGGGAGAAATTGGTCAGAAAATCTGCTGGCTCATAGAGAGAGGGTGATTGGGTGACCAGGAAATATATGGCTTATTGATTGGGGACACAATACAGGTTAAGTCTTTCTCTCTCTTGCCATCACTTCAGATTCCTATTTTTCTGTATATGTGGTTTTATTATATTAGAGAAAAAGTGGGACTCTCTCACTCTCTTTAGCTCCTGTGTGCTTGGTTTAGTGATGAAAGTGAATGATACAGAGCATGACTTGGGATGTGTGAAGTGAAGTCACTATAATCAGAATTTAATTTGATTAGTATAGTAGATGTCTATTGAGTAGTGACTTCAAATAACTTTTTTCTATCCAGTTATAGACTTAACTTTTAATATCCATACAAGTGATCTTCAAGGTCATTTAAAAACAAGTATCTTCTTACTTAGGGATGTGTGAAATGAAGTGTCTAATCAGAATTTAATTTGATTAGTAATGTCTGAATAGTGGCTTCAAATAACTTTTTTCTATCCACTGATGGATAAGTAACATCAAATTGTCCATCTGAATGATCTTCAAGGTCATTAAAACAAGTTATCTTGATACTTATAGAGATATATGAAATGAAGCCACTTTAAATCTCTGAGTAGTGACTTCAAATAACATTTTTTTTTTCTATTCACTGATAAGCAACATCAATGTCCATATGAGTTGATCTTCAAGGTCATTTAAAAACAAGTTATCTTGATACTTATAGTATATGACTACTCTAAATCAAAATCTTGATTAGGGTGTTTATAGGGTAGTTCAAATTAATTTTTTTCTATTCAGTGACAGGCAACTTTCAATGTATAGATTATGTGATCTTCAAGGTCATTTAAAAATAAGTCTAGTAAGGTGATAGCAACTTTGCCAATCATGACAGCTCCTACCACGATTAAAAAAGAAGCTAATGTGGATTAACTTTATTGGGATATGATTAGGATACACAAAACATTAATATGAAGTGGATATATATGAGACATATTTTGCTGGGTGCAAGTAATACCCTGCAGACTTTTCAAAAGGGTTTGCTTGTTTCCTTTGTGCCCCTCTATTGTCCTTGATTTAAATAATAGGAGAAAGTATAGAGGCTCATTCCTGATTGGTTGGTTGTGGAGAAACAAATGCCCTGATGATTTTGTTAGAAATGAATGACTTTGAAAGGTCTTTGTGCTTCACTAGAATGCCACCTGATGTAGTCACTTTCCCTGTGGGGAGGTGCAAGGGAGGGGAGGGATATGTTAACCTTTGTCTTTACTTTTTCCAGGATAGTTTCCTAGTGCTCCACAACCAGGCAGGAGAAGTGGATTTGTAAATTGCTGATCCCAAATGGGTTTGACTCCATTTTCCCTTGTCCCTGCCCTCATTTTCTTTTTTTTTTTTTTTTTTTTATATATATATTTGAAACATTTAATGTTAAGACCTCGAATTTCAGATCCATTTCCTTCC
Source organism: Gymnobelideus leadbeateri (assembly GCA_011680675.1). Taxonomy (NCBI): domain Eukaryota; kingdom Metazoa; phylum Chordata; class Mammalia; order Diprotodontia; family Petauridae; genus Gymnobelideus; species Gymnobelideus leadbeateri. Next base: position 137,409 of record WOXC01008474.1, read on the forward strand.
TCCCTTGTCACCCATTCCTTCTTGGGAGATAAGTAATTCAGTATATGTTGTACATGTCTAGTTATGCAAAACATTATCATGGTAGATATATTGTACAAGGCTGCTTATAATTCCCTCCCACTCATCCCACCCCCCACCTGGTCCATTCCCTACATGATCCTGTCCCTCTTCTATAGTGGGTACTTCCAACCTCCCCTCACCCCAAGGATGCCCTCCCATCCATCATCCCTCCTCTCATCCCCCTTCCCCCTATCCTGCTGCAGGTTGAGATATCCCATTTAGTATGTATGTCATTTTCTCCCTGAACCAAATTCAATGTGAATGTGGTTTTGCCTTTTTAGCCTTCCTTATTCTCCCCCTCCTTTGCAACCACTTCCCCTACATGAGATAGTTTACCCTACCATGTCTCTCCCCATCTCCTCTTGCCACTTTCCTCTCTCACCTCATAATTTCATCCCTTGAGTATTCTCCCTTCCCAACAAATTCAACCTATGCCCTCTATCCATATATAACTGTAACCATATACACACACATTCACATATGTATTCATATGACCACACCCCCTTCTTCCATTATTTTCATAGTGAGAAAGATATCATCAGTCACAGTTATTGCTTTTCCATATAGGAATGTAAATAGTTCAACTTTGATAAGTTCCTTTTGATTTCTTTTCCCGATTACCTTCTCAGGCATCTCTTCCTTCTTGTGTCTGGATGTCAAATTTTCTATTCAATTCTGGTTTTTTCCTCAAGAATGCTTGAAAGTCCTCTATTCCACTAAATGACCATATTTTCCCCTGAAACAAAATACTCAGTTTTGCTGGGTAGGTGACCCTTGGGTTCATTCCCAGCTCTTTTGCCCTCTGGAATATCGTATTCCATGCCCTTGGCTTCCCTCAGTGTAGAAGCTGCCAGGTCCTGGGCTATTCTGATTGTGTTTCCACAATATTGAAATTGTTTCTTCCTGGCTGCTTGTAGTATTTTCTCCTTGATCTGGGGATTCTGGAACCTGGCTATAATATTCCTGGGAGTTTTCTTTTTGGGATCTTTTTCAGGAGGTGATCTGTGGATTCTTTCAACCTCTATTTTGCCCTCTGGATCTAAAACATCAGGGCAATTTTCCTTGAGAATTTCTTGAAGGTGATTTCTAGGTTCTTTCTTTGATCATGGCTTTCAGGTAGTCCAATAATTTTTAAATTGTCTCTCCTGGATCTATTTTCCAGGTCAGTGGTTTTTCCCATGAGATATTTCACATTACCTTCTAATCTTTCATTTGTTTGGATCTGCTTAACAGCATCTTGATTTCTCATAAAGTCATTAGCTTCCATTTGCTCCAGTCTAACTCTGAAGGAATGAATCTCCTCAGTGAGCTTTTGAGATTCTTTTTCCATCTGGCAAATTCGACTTTTTATGGCATTCTTCTCCTCATTGCCCTTTTGGGCCTCCTTTGCCATTTGAGTTAGTCTATTTTTTAAGGTGTTGTTTTCCTCAGTCAGGCTGTTGACCCTCATTTCATACTTTTCCTGCATCCTTCTCATTTCTCTTTCCAATTTTTCCTCCACTTCTCTTATTTGATTTTTAAGTCCTTCTTAAGGTCCTCTATGGCCTGCAACCCGCTCATGTTTTCCCCTGGGGCTTTTGGAGCAGGACTTCTGACCTCACAGTCCTTTTCCCGCTCTATGCCCCCAAAATAGGAGTCTAGGGTTGCATTTTTCTGTTTCCTTTGCCTTGGCATGTTGCCACTTAATTGCTTGACGTTTGGGCTTGTTGCCACACTATGGCTTTAAGGCCAGATAGAGGAATTTTCGTCCCAAACGTGTGGGGGGCAACTTCCGTTTCTGGCAAGCTGTAAACCCACCCACAACTTCCACCCTAGATCACAATCCAGATCCAGGGAGGTTAAAGCAAGAGCGATTACCCCCCAAGACTGATCGCTGGATCTCCCCATGATTTGTAGGCTGGGAGCTGGAAATGCCTATGAAAACTACACAATGGCGTGTCTCCTCAGCGGCTTCTAGCCCCCAGGGGAGGGAGCTGACGCATTCCCCAAATACAGGTCCCAAAGTCCATAGGACACTAACCTCTTACTTTGTCCTAGGCAAGTCTATGTTGATAATTCTGGGGTCACCACAGTTCCTGGTGTTCTGGGGTTCCTCCAGCCGGCTGCTGGCCCTGCCGCCCTGGGGCTAAAACCTCGGCTCACGTGGACCTGGGCTCGGCTCGGCTCAGCTCCTGCGCTCTGCGCTCTGGGCTCTGCGCGCTGCCGGCTCCCAGACCGCTGCGCTGGTCCTTCCTGCAGGGTGCTGGGCTGTCCTCAGCGGGAGGTTAGCTTCTCTGTGTCGTTCTGTGGGTGCTGGGGCTCCAGAAGTTTTTCAGAGTCCTTTTTTACATAGTTTGTGGAGAATCTGGGGGCAGAGAGGCTTGGATGAGCTGTTTCTACTCCGCCATCTTGGCTCCGCCCTCCTGCCCTCATTTTCAATCCCTTTCCTTTCCTAGCTAGCAATGTTCAGGCTCATATCAGTAATGTTTATGGTTCTTCAAAGCCCACCTCTCTCAACTGCTCCTGGTTTTGTCACCTCTCCCCACCATCCCTGGACTCACCTTCCACCTGCATACCACCTACCTTTTCCTCCTTCAACCTCATTCCTCCTAACAACAATAACAAACTAGCAAAAGAACACCCCTAAAACACACTTAAAAGAACACAAGGCTTACTAATAATTTATTGGTCAAGTTTCAGCTGGAATCTCTTAAGCCATGAAAATTCAAGAAACTCAATTTAGTCAATTGGGATCCAACTGGATGGATTCCAAGATTTCTGCAATGAGGATAAAAGATTGGAACTCCACACCAGAAAAGCTTTCATTACTCATCAGGAGGTTTGCACAGTATGAACAATTTTTGACCAAGGATCAGGACCAAGACCAGCAAAAGTTTCCCCAGGCAATAAATAAACACATCCCATGTGATACTGATGACTCCTTCCAGATGTTATATGTTTCCTGATATTTTTGTATAAATAAACTGTTTGCAAAATCAAAAGTTTTCTCATGTTATTTTCAGAGCTAAGTTTTGCTCATTGTTTTTTTTTTACACTGGCCTTGTCAAGCCTTTTGAAAGACCACCCCCAGGGTCAAGTCCTGACAACACTGACTTGTGATTCCCTGTGTCAACTCTTTGCAACTCAACATGATTTGCATTGGTCAGTCTTGTCCTTTATCAGTGAAATCCCTATAATTTTCTCCTCAACATATGAGTTTGATGAGTATGAGTTTAATGAGTTTCCATCAATATAAAACAATACAACTGTGGGAAGACCACCTAATACAGCCCTAGAGGGCCAATGATGTTCAGTGGAATCAGCATAATTGCCTGATTACAATTATGAAGTCTAAAAACTCTTTTGGAGCTATGAAATTAGTCCTATCTGAAGAACTCAGGATAGCGGTTGTGAAAATATTCTAGGATCATAGGAGTCCCTTCCCATGGGACTTTTTCACATTTTGAAGTGAAATAATATGTATGTTTACATATTTTATTTGTGGTATGTATAAACATATAAAAACTATGTATGCATAATGCAACAAAATTATAAAACCTATATGTAATAACCATGTGTGCACATATAAATGAATTTATGAAAATGTACTTTTTTACATAAGTGTGTATCCTCACAAACACACGCTGAATATATTTTTTCCAGGGGATTTGATGTGTCATACTCACATACTCATTTATGTGTGTGTGTGTGTGTGTGTGTATAATGTATATATATATATATATTTATATGTCAAATATATATTTACATATACACATACAAACACTTTTACACCCACACTCATACCCTTACACCTGAGTATAGTTGCAGGTACCAATAGACCAAGACCCATTTTTTACCTTTTCCTTTAAAGCTAGCTCTAAAACCAATCTCAGATATTCATTTATACTCATTTTCCTAAAATCAGGAAAAGAATAACACAGAAAAGAAAATAATGATATATATATATGTGTGTGTGTGTGTGTGTGTGTGTATGTATGTATGTATATAAATATATATAAAGTTTGCAGTTGGTCAGTAATGTAATATATAGGTTATGTATACTCCATAGAATTTTTCCTGTTCACCATGGAGTTTTGGAGCATAATATGTCAAAAGCCTCTCCAGAATGCAAAAATTCTATGTGAAAGGAAGGGAATCCAAACCCTCTGTGATCAGCCAAAGCCACCCCCCCCCCCAGATTATAACAACTTGCAACTCTTTGTTAGTTTGTATGTGTAAATGTATACAGATATATTATATACTAACACAACATTTTATATACATACCCACATGTATACATACATGCATGCATAAAAGGCTTATATACATGCTTTAACTACATCAACTACATCTTCTATATTTTTATATGTATATATATATTATGTGTATATATGTGTGCATATATAACACATATGTGTAGGATGATATATTGTAACAACCTATATTTTGTATTCCCTCCTAGATTAAAGGCACCAATGTATGGCTTTTCCTGCCCTAATAACCCTCAAAGGTCAGGGGTAGGGAAGAGGGAAGATGTTGAATGAATAATCTCACTCTTCAAACTTCCTAAATCTAGCATGCCTTTCAATTTGAAGATTTTGCTTTTTATAAATTTAGGTGGCAACCCAGCCAATGTATACAATACCTACTTTTCTTGCTCACTACTTGGAGTTGGATATGCCTGCTACTACCATGATTGGGGAGGAGGGAGAGAAGCCTTGATTTGGGGGGGGAGAAAAGAATTAACTGTTTCTCTATAATGCCAATGTGATATTCAAAGCGCCCATGGTAGCTATGAAAATGCTGGGTATAGTTCTGAATCACAAAATGTAACAGACTCTCCACATGGAAGACGGAACCAAAACATTTATTCCAAACACCAGAAAGTTGAATCCCAACACCAAAAAGCCAAATTCATCATAGCAACCAAGAAGTTGGTACATATTACCAATGCAGTGAGCACCAACATCCCCAAGCCTTCTCTCTCAGGCCTTCAAAATAAAACAGGCGGGGTTGCTAGGTGGCGCAGTGAGTAGAGCGCCGGCCCTGGAGTCAGAAGGACCTGAGTTCAGATCCGGCCTCAGACACTTAACCCACACAAACAAAAACCTAGCCGTGTGACCTTGGGCAAGTTACTTAACCCCAATTGCCCTAAAAGGGGCGCCTAGGTGGCGCAGTGAGTAAGAGCGCTGGCCTCAGAGTCGGGATGACCCGAGATCAAATCCGGCCTCAGAAAATGAGCACCCACACATAAATAATGACTAGCCGTGTAACCTTGAGCAAGTTACTTAACCCCAATTGCTTAAAAAAAAAAAAAGAAGCAAAATAAAACAGGCTCCCTTAAGCAAAATTCCCCCCTCTCACTCATGCTCTGTCTGAGCTCTGCCTACTCCCAGCTCTGCTCATCCACCCTTTTTTGTAATCCTCCCACCATGGGATCCCATGTGATAACTAGTTCAGTCTATTAAGGGCTAACTTTGACCTATTTAAGGGCAATACTATACTATATGTACCAGAAATTAAGTATGCATATAAAAGTCTAGAACTTGAAGAAATCTCTCTTTCTCATCTCATATATGTGTGTGTGTGTGTCACACATATGACACACACACACATTACACACAGAGAATTGAACTTGATGAGCAACTTTCCCTGGGGAACCAAGGTGGTAGAGGGAAATAGGTTCTCAGTTTCAGAGATGTTTTAGGATATTTTTATACTTCTATTCTTGCTAATATAACTTTCTCAAGCTCACTATATATATTACACATAAAATACATATTATTATCACCTATTTATTTACTCATATATTTCTTCTTAATTTTCTCTTTGTAAGACCTAATTGATTTGGTTAATTGATACTGAGGGCAGGCACGATTACTGAATATTGAAGGGAACTAACCTGATGAGGGCTTGTTAGTGATATTCAAAGGAGATTATTAAAGTTATAAACAAGCAAACAATTTTAAGGCTATTTTTCTTTCTGTTTCCATGTTTAAAAGCTTAAGCCAATGATTACAATTGGAGATGAGACTTTGTAGCTTAATCATAGCATTCACGATTGGGTTATATAAATCCAAGTAACCTTGGACTTCTGATAACAAATCTATTGCTAAAAAGGAAGTGACCACAGCACATGGTTCCAGATCTTCTTTACCAAATTATACTTAGGACAGAGATCAGGATACTACTAACAGTAAAAGTCTTGAAAAACTATACTGGATTTCACAAAAATCTGCTGAATTACACTGATACTCCCACAAAGGAATGCTCAACTTAGAAAGGATCTCTCTCTCTCTCTCTCTCTCTCTCTCTCTCTCTCTCTCTCTCTCTCTCTCTCTCCATCTCTCTGTCTCCCTCTCTGTCCTCCCTTTTCCCCTCTCTTTGTTGTTTGTTGTTCAGGTTGTTTTTTAGTCTTGTCCAATTCTTTGTGACCCCATTTGGGGTTCTTTCAATGCATATATATATGTCTATACATATAATATCTACACATAAAATATTTGAGTAAATAAATATGTCCTAAATTCAGCCCATTTTATCGAGTGTGGACAAAAGATACCTGAAATCTCTTGGGATCTATGAGAAATGGGGAGAAGAGTAGAGTACTCCACACAACCTCTGCAAATTTGACCTTGCCTGGTAATGTGTTGGAGGAAGTGAATGGGGCATTTGTGCTACCCCCTCATCTCTCTGTCTCTGTCTCTCTGTCTCTCTCTATGTGTGTCTCTCTCTGTGTGTCTCTCTCTGTGTCTCTGTCTCTGTCTCTCTCTGTCTCTGTCTCCGTCTGTCTCTCTCTCTCTCACACACACACACACACACACACACACACACACACACCCCTCTAATAAGCATGTACCAGGGAAATGAAAGAGATTTATATGTTCAGAAGAACACGTAGGAATTATGAGCTAAGGCTGACTTGGTGGGGAAAAGAATACAACCACAGGGTCAGGGAAATTAGAAATTCAAAGTAAAACTGAAAAAGAGTGCCCAACTGTGGAGACTTGAATGAATATCTTGATATGGTAATACTTGGTAGGCGATAGGGAGCCACAGAAGACAGAACTGCTTATTTGTATGGTTTGTCATTATGGTTACTATCATCATATATACTACCTTTTCATTTTACAGATGGGGAAAACCAGGCTCAGAGAAGCTTACATTACTCCAGTGTAATAGAGTCAGGCATGTCCCTCCCAGAGTCAGGGTATTGCAAATCCAGATCTTGTTTCTACTAATTTTTTTTTAGTAGAAGGAAATTTTTTTTGTTTGTTTTTTAAAGTAAATTTCAATCATTCAGAAAATTCACTTTGGGCAGCCCCAAGATTTGGAGAATGACAATTGTTGTTTTTTTCTCCTTTATCCTAAGATATTCAGCTATTTTAGCTGCTTGGAAGAGTGACATTGACAAACGACACAATCAGGAAAAATACTAAGTGGTTCACAGGGTTGGTGGCACAGCGGCATTTATTACTCTCCTTTTATATAATACTGTAAGCTTGAAGGGGCAGGGGGGAGGACAAAGACAGGACAGTGGGAAGAGGATGCAGAGACTTCTGATTTTCAATTACTGTAAAAAAAACCATTGACTTGTGAGAGGATTTTTTATAAAGTTATTGATTGATCTAATAAAAAAGTCCACTATTTTATCCCTTATTAGATTAGATCTTGAATGCAACTCGCTATCTCTTTTCTTCTTCAATTGATCGAATTTCTTAACATCACTTAGGGTCAAGCAAGTTGTGAAGCTCATGCAAGTGGTGCCATTGAGCTAATTGTAATGGTGTTCACTTAGTGCACACCTGTGTGACTCTTAATAAGGAGGAAAGCAATTCTTCTTTATAAAATAAGGAAAATTGTGTTGTATACAAAAGCTTCAACATGGCATGTGCTTCAGCTATTCTGATTGCAGATCCAAGTTTTCCCACCCTGTGTAGGATTCTAAAAGTCTATTCATGTCTACCTGTATTTGACACAAAGGATAATCCCCACCCAAAATGCCAAGTATAGAAAAGAATAAAGAATTCTTCATATTCTCTTGCAAAATAGTTGGTAACAAAACTTTGAGCTCATGAACTTAAGAAAATGAGTTCATAAAGATGGAAAAAGAGACTTCCTGCTAAGTATTCTGATTTTATACAATAATATGACTCTTTTAAATTAAGAAAATGATCAAAATATTTTCTAAAATGCTTTACAGTCAGAGTCAACAAGATTTTATTAAGAGCTTATAATGTGTACTGTGCTACTGGTGATATATAGAAAAAGGCAAAAACATGGTCCTGCTCTGTTCTCAGCCCCCAAGGAACTCATGCTCTAAAGAGGGAGAAAACACGCCAGTAGAGCTATATGTGTATCACAAGAAGATATGGAAAATTATCTAAGAGTGAAGGATCTGGTGGGGGAATGGGCCCCCCAGTTGTGTGATTGGGGTAGAAGAATGGGTAAGCCTTCTACAGAAGGTGGGATTTAACTGAATCTTGAAGGAAAGCAGGAAGCCAGAGGGGAGGGAGAACATTCTAAGCATGGGGAGCATTTCTGGAGCAAAGACTGAATGGAGTCGAGAGACAAGGGTGTCGTGTGTGAGGGAGGAGTAGACCAGCATTAGGTCAGTATTTGCAAAGGACACGTTGAAGTCTGAAAAGGCAGGAAATGACCAGGTTGTAAATTTTAGATTCAAAATGTTTTTTAGAGCCCTTCTAACCTTCTCACTTTACAGATGAGTATAACTGAAATCCAAAGAGAGGTGATAAAAGTTTAGACTGGTAATAGTTTTGACCTTCATTGCCAGGATTTTCCCAGCACCTTTCTTTGTCAGAGACTTTTAATTGCAAATTGTATCTGAATTTGACTTTTGTCACCAAAGTATGGATTAAATAGATGCCATAGCTAACACAATCAAATTAGGAGCACTTATCAGATTGGATTTAGGTGATATCGATCTCTACTGGAACATATGCACAGCTATATATCCTCCGCTGCATGCCAGGCATACACATGCTTTCTATGAAATTAACTAGAGTAATAAATTGTGTATGTTATGTTCTCTGGTTCTTGCTTTTAGTGTCCATTAAACCAATTACAGATAAAAATGGAAAGGATGCTTATGCTGCAGATTCTTGACTTTATAACATTACTACAGTCATGGGAAGAGGTAACAATCTGATTTTATATATTTCACAAATAGGACTATTTTTTTTTTTGTTACTTGAAGATATTTCTTTTTATTAACTTCTGTTTTACATCATTCATTTCCGCCAGATTTTGAGTTACAATCATTTTCCCCCCATTATTCCCCTACCCAACCTCCCAGAATAGTAATCCCACAAGATATCGCTTCCTCCAATCTGCTCTCTCCCATACCTTCTCCCATGCCCCCATCGACTTTTCCATTAGAGGAAGGTGGGTCTTTGTGTCCTAATGCCTGCACATCTTATTTCCCTATTACAAGCAAAAGAGTATTAATAATAGTATTTATATATATTTGAAACATTTAATGTTATGACCTCACATTTCAGATCCATTTCCTTCCTCCCTTGTCACCCATTCCTTCTTGGGAGATAAGTAATTCAGTATATGTTGTACATGTCTAGCTATGCAAAACATTATCATAGTAGATATATTGTACAAGGCTGCTTATAATTCCCTCCCACTCATCCCACCCCTACCTGGTCCATTCCCTACATGATCCTGTCCCTCTTCTATAGTGGGTACTTCCAACCTCCCCTCACCCCAAGGATGCCCTCCCATCCATCATCCCTCCTCTCATCCCCCTTCCCCCTATCCTGCTGCAGGTTGAGATATCCCATTTAGTATGTATGTCATTTTCTCCCTGAACCAAATTCAATGTGAATGTGGTTTTGCCTTTTTAGCCTTCCTTATTCTCCCCCTCTTTTGCAACCACTTCCCCTTGCTTCTTCTGCATGGGATAGTTTACACTACCCTGTCTCTCCCCATCTCCTCTTGCCACTTTCCTCTCTCACCTCATAATTTCATCCCTTGAGTATTCTCCCTTCCCAACAAATTCAACCTATGCCCTCTATCCATACATAACTGTAACCATATACACACACATTCACATATGTATTCATATGACCACACACCCTTCTTCCATTATTTTCATAGTGAGAAAGATATCATCAGTCACAGTTATTGCTTTTCCATATAGGAATGTAAATAGTTCAACTTTGATAAGTTCCTTTTGATTTCTTTTCCCTGATTACCTTCTCAGGCATCTCTTCCTTCTTGTGTCTGGCTGTCAAATTTTCTATTCAATTCTGGTTTTTTCCTCAAGAATGCTTGAAAGTCCTCTATTCCACTGAATGACCATATTTTCCCCTGAAACAAAATACTCAGTTTTGCTGGGTAGGTGACCCTTGGGTTCATTCCCAATTCTTTTGCCCTCTGGAATATCATATTCCATGCCCTTCGATCCCTCAGTGTAGAAGCTGCCAGGTCCTGGGCTATTCTGATTGTGTTTCCACAATATTGAAATTGTTTCTTCCTGGCTGCTTGTAGTATTTTCTCCTTGATCTGGGGTTTCTGGAACCTGGCTATAATATTCCTGGGAGTTTTCTTTTTGGGATCTTTTTCAGGAGGTGATTGGTGGATTGTTTCAACCTCTATTTTGCTCTCTGGATCTAAAACATCAGGGCAGTTTTCCTTGAGAATTTCTTGAAGGGTGATTTCTAGGTTGTTTCCTTGATCATGGCTTTCAGGTAGTCCAATAATTTTTAAATTGTCTCTCCTGGATCTATTTTCCAGGTCAGTGGTTTTTCCCATGAGATATTTCACATTGCCTTCTAATCTTTCATTTGTTTGGATCTGCTTAACAGCATCTTGATTTCTCATAAAGTCATTAGCTTCCATTTGCTCCAGTCTAACTCTGAAGGAATGAATCTCCTCAGTGAACTTTTGAGATTCTTTTTCCATCTGGCAAATTCGACTTTTTAAGGCATTCTTCTCCTCATTGCCCTTTTGGGCCTCCTTTGCCATTTGAGTTAGTCTATTTTTTAAGGTGTTGTTTTCCTCAGTCAGGCTGTTGACCCTCATTTCATACTTTTCCTGCATCCTTCTCATTTCTCTTTCCAATTTTTCCTCCACTTCTCTTATTTGATTTTTAAAGTCCTTCTTAAGGTCCTCTATGGCCTGCAACCCACTCATGTTTTCCCCTGGGGCTTTTGGAGCAGGACTTCTGACCTCACAGTCCTTTTCCTGCTCTATGCCCCCAAAATAGGAGTCTAGGGTTGCATTTTTCTGTTTCCTTTGCCTTGGCATGTTGCCACTTAATTGCTTGACTTTTGGGCTTGTTGCCACACTATGGCTTTAAGGCCAGATAGAGGAATTTTCGTCCCGAACGTGTGGGGGGCAACTTCCGTTTCTGGCAAGCTGTAAACCCACCCACAACTTCCACCCTAGATCACAATCCAGATCCAGGGAGGTTAAAGCAAGAGCGATTACCCCCCAAGACTGATCGCTGGATCTCCCTACAATTTGCAGGCTGGGAGTGGGAGCTGCCTCTGAAAACTACAAAATGGTGTGTCTCCTCAGAGGCTTCTAGCCCCCAGGGAGGGAGCTGACGCATTCCCCAAATACAGGTCCCAAAGTCCATAGGACACTAACCTCTTACTTTGTCCTAGGCATGTCTATGTTGATAATTCTGGAGTCGCCACAGCTCCTGGTGTTCTGGGGTTCCTCCAGCTGGCTGCTGGCCCTGCCGCCCTGGGGCTAAAACCTCGGCTCATGCGGACCTGGGCTCGGCTCGGCTCCTGCGCTCTGCGCTCTGCCAGGTCCCAGACCGCTGTGCTGGTC